>QRFJ01000183.1:723266-751482 GCA_006176705.1 Cocos nucifera
ATACATGACTAACCCTAGAAAGGAACACTGAAAAGCATTGAAATGGATATTAAGGTATCTACAGAAAACAAAGGATTATAGTTTGGTATTTGGTGGGCAGCCGAGAGGATTTCAAGATAGAGGTTCGGATCCTCTGGAAGGATTTGTAGATGCAAATTATGTAGATGATCTTGATACAAGAAGATCTACCGCTGGATATCTTTTCTACATATATGGTAGATCGATATCTTGGAGATCAATCCTTCAATCAATCATGGTCTTGTCTACTACTAAGATCGAGTACATTGACATTACTGAGGGCTGCAAAGGAATCACTTTGGCTTAGGAGACTAATTGTTGAGATGGGGGTGGAGCAAAGCAAGATTAAACTATACAGTGATAGTTAGAGTGCTTTGCTGCTTGCATAGAACCCAGTCTATCATGTGCGTACAAAGCATATAGACGTGAGGTACCACAGGATCAGAAAGTTAGTGGCGCACAAAGCATATAGACGTGAGGTACCACAGGATCAGAAAGTTAGTGGAGGAAGGTGAAGTAGAATTGATGAAGATCCATATAAAGAAGAATCAGTCTGATGCACTCACGAATGTACTCCCTATAGATAGTTTTCAGATGTGTGTGGTATGGATGGATTTGCAAGAAAGAGATGAGTTCACAAGGATTTGAAAGCACCAAGATAGAGAATGTAAGCTCAAAAGTGGCGCCTCCAAGTCTTGAAAATATGAGAAGATAGATTATGAAAAGACTGGAGCAAGTAGGAAGAAAAATCAGTCTGAATAGAAAAGTTCAGAAACTTAGCCGGCTCACCCTAAGATTGGGTTGATTAGTCCATGACTGAATCAGCTATATCTCAAAGAAAAATTCAGATAAAAAATAGTATTTTTGGGCTGTTGGCATGGTACATAATTCGGTCGACTCAATTTGAAACTGAGTATATAATGCTGAATTTATTGAAATAAAGCTCTTTCTTCCAAAAATCTCTACTACTCTTTTTTTCTATTTCTTGAATTTATCGATCGTGCTTCCGCAATAATCTTTAAGGAGTTCTTCCTTATTGCTTGGCTGATCACCAGCGGCTATGCCGGTTCGTATGTGAAATTAATTTTTACAATGGCTTGGATCCAAAGGGGAAGAGATGTATTGATGAGGGAGAAGGATATTATGATTGAAGGAGCGGTTGGAAAATACGGTTGAAATCAGATCTAATATGGATCGTATATTCATATCTCTATTTACTTTATCTGATAAATATAAACATGAATACGTATATTAATTAGATGTAAAAATAAGTTTAATAATTAAATTTTATAACTATATAATCAAAGATATTATAGAATGAATAATAAATTAAGATAATAACGTATTAATATCTTTATATATTTTTATTAGAAGTTAATGGGTATTATATAAAATTAAATATAATTAAAAAAATCAAATATTTAGATATGAGCCGGATAATTATCTATTTATATTATATTTATTTTTTTAATAAATATAGATATTAATTAAATATTTAAATTTTTATCTGTACATATAAAATTGGATTCAAACGGATATTAACTGCGAAGGTGATGAGTTTTATTAGAGCAGTTGGAGTTGGAGTAAAAAACGTGGATTCAAACGACATCGGTGCCCAATAGCAGTTAGGGCATCTCCACACAAATGGGCAAGATTGAATGGAGTCAACTGCTCGAAACTTAATTTTTGTGGGTTAAAGACGGGCTTGAGACATTGGAAAATTCAACCGTGCACCAAAAAGAGACAACGCTTAAATACAGCTACCATCGACCCGTAGACTTCCTCGAAACAAAGGGCAAAAAGAGTAGCACGACCTCTTCCCTCTTCCGGTCTTTTTAACTCGTCGCTCCCTTCCTCCCCCGAACCTGTAGGGTAAAACGAAAAAATCCATCTTTTTTGCTTCTTCCGCCTCCACAAGATGAACGGCGGACCATCTGGATTCCGTAAGCATCTCCGCCTCAAAAATCTAGAATCAAATTATTTGGAATCATTTTGGTGTTTTCCCCTATGGCTGTTCTTTTCTCGGATTTTTTTGATGGAAGATCTTCTTTTCTCCGGATTTGCTTCCAGACAATGCTCCAGTCACGAGAATCTTCGTCTTCGCGACCGCTCTCTTTACAATCGTCTTTGGAGTTAAGGGCCGTTCTCCTCGGCTCGGACTATCGCATCAGGTGCCCTTTTTATCGCTTTTCCTTAATCAAAACTTTCGTTTTATTTTTGGGCGAATTTTGGCCACTTTTGGTGGATAATGGATCGATTTGCCTCTGAATGCTCTCAATTCACATGGATTTTTGACGAATAGATGATTAGAGCTTAAAGTTGCAGTATTTATGTTGGTGAATCCATTGGTTTCTCCAAAGATTGCAGCTTGTTAGGATGAATAAGATGGAGAGGTTGTACTTTCTTTTAGTGCATCCATGTATTGATGTTTTGACACTGGATTTCTTTGTTTGGAAGCGATCAGAATTTGTATGAGTTTGTATTTAATCACATTGAATTGGATGGATGAATAAAACGAGTCGATGCTTAGGTTGCCAAGTATACATTGGCCACGGATTATGGGACTGTTAGGAACGGATGGATGTTAATCTTCCCCACTATTGCACTGTTTTAGTACTTTCTATTCATTAAAAATATTAATTACTTTATTTCATCTTTTTTATAGTAATGTTTCATGTAACTCTCTTTCACACTTGAAAGGGAAGTGGAATTGAATGTTCAAATGCAAATGGATGAAAAAGGTAATCACGGGGAAGATGACCTATTGTTCATTGCAAGTTGTATGTTGCTATAAATTTCTTTGGAAATTAATTCTTGTGAGCTTCATTTGTTTTTTCTTATATATATTCATGATATCTATGCATCTGTACAATGTAATCTTATAAATTACAAGTATATGTATGAACTAAAAGTTTGAATTTATCTGTCTTTGCTAATTTTAATGTGAACAGTTGGAGCTACCATTCCACCCCTAAGTGCTTGAATTAATTTTCTGCTATTTCCCAAAACCACCCATTTCATCTTGTGATTGTGCCTTTTCATTTTTGTTCCATTGGTCATGAAGAGGTGGAGAGGGTTTCTGACTTTCTGCCTTGTGCCTTTTTGTTTCTCTAGCCACGCGAGCTATGGGCTCCAGTGTGGGGTGGTGGATCACAGTAATCCATCTATTTCATGTGCTACGCACATGCCTAATGCTAGCATCTGTTGAACTCTAACACATAGAAGACTCTTCTTTCTGTAAATAACAATTGAAGTGAGCGTCATCTTTGACTATGCACCTCCTTAGAGAAGGCATGATAAGAAGTGATATTTGAAAGATTAAGAAATTTCAACTTTTCCAATGCCTGTATGTATCTTCTTATTATTGTGTTTGAGAGACAATGTATGCTTATAACATAACATGAAAATGTAGTGCAATATTATGGGAAGTTATTATCTAGTCCACCTAGGTGGTTTCCTTAATGTAGGTTGGCTCATGGGCACTCTCTAGAGCTTCGACAGCATAATGGACAAATGATTGTGTTGTCTTTTGTTTGATCACAAGCCAATGAGCACAATGGAATTCAGAATTTGGTACTACTTGAACTTTCAAGCAAACTTATTTGGCCAAACTTACATGCATTTTTAGGAACAGAAGACTGATTTATCAACAAGTTGAGTGAGTTTGAGGTAGAGAAGAAATGAGCAATCAGGCTCTTTCTCCTAATATTTACACTAATATCCATAAAAATTTTGTTTTTGAAAAAATAGTTACACTACCCTTTTGGCTGGGTTTAGTTACAAGACCCAGAAGCAAACCAAACTCAATTTACTATTTAGAATGTGGTGACTGATGCTGCTTGAGGTTTTAAATAAACTAATATTTAGACTCATACAAATATAATGTGCTTTTAAACAGACTACTATAAACAAGAGATTTGTGATATGCTGACAAATCCTTGAATATGATGAGCTTTTTAAACAAACTACTATAAACGAGAGATTTGTGATTTGCTGACCATCCGAATGAGTCCAAAAAGGCAGAGTTTACTGACAATCCGAATGAGTCCAATAAGGCACAGTTTGAAAAGCGATAAGCAACTGGGTATCTTTTTTTCTATAAACATTTACACCTACACTGCATTACAATATCTTCTTTCAATAAAGTTATACTTAAAAACTAAAATAACTTTTAGTAGAAGAATTGATAGATCAATGTGCTTAAGTTTCTCTTTTAAATATAGTTATGTTTGGGCATCGGTTGCTAACCATATCCATATTACACAGAATCTAAAGCGCCATTCGATGAATTTTGTGTGTTTAATTAATCTTTAACTGCCAAGATTCTTCATATGGAGCAAACTTTGGTTTTATCTTTAAACTTTATTTTTGCCAATTGGGAAACCTTTTCCTATTTTACTTTTAAATTCAACTCCCTTCTCTATCTGTTTGCTAGATAGTGGCCACAACTATCCTTTTCTCTTCCCAACTTCCTTCTTAGAGCCATATCCTAACTGTGAAGAACCTCTCAGAAATTCTAGGTGAAGAGAAACATATGCCTCCCATCTTCACAACATGTGAGATCATCATCCCAATATGTGGCCAGCTTCCGCTCATCTTGTTTCTCTCATTAAGTATTGCTGCATAACACAATAAAATTGCAAGCATGTTCTCAAGTTGGGGGAACAGGGGAAGATTTGTACCTTTCATAGAAGGTGGGCCATTCATGGGGATCATGTTAATTTGAGATCTAATTTGGTATTTAATTTGAGCTGCACCACTTTTCCTTAAGCTTGGTATTCCATTCCTTAGCATCTTTTGCTCTCTTTCTTCTCATAGCAATTAAGGAAACTCAAGTCATAAGGCTGGCAACAGTTGAGGAAATGAGGAAGTCATGGCCATGAGTGTTGAGATCACAATGCTGCCTTTATGCCTCCCTCCCATTCTTCTCCCCCTGCTCCCCCTCCCCTCTCCCCCCACATGAACCACAGCAAATTAGTGAGCCAAAAAGGTAGTACCTGTCTAATTTCAATTAAAGGCTCTTCCATTTGTCCTCCTCAATACAGGGTTATGAGGTCTTTTGAGGTTTATCTAACCTTTTGTTATGCAAGTTCATGTTCTTAGTTTGCTTCTATTTTGAGACATCATCCCTTTAGTTTCTTAATTGCCTCAAGCTGTTGGTAATAACAAATTTTTTTTTAATGGTTTTAGTGGTTGGCTTCCAAGAGAAGGGTATAAGAGAGAATGAAATTTATTTGTATCTGGAGATAGTGATGCCAACATTATGTTGTTGGACAATGGTTGTTTAGAAGGGTGGAAGAAGGGGCAAAGCAAGGATTTTTTATATTTTGAGGGGTGGGATTTGCACGCTATAGTGGATGAAAAATTCTTGAATCATAATCATGATATTATGTTATTTTAAACAAAATATAATATATAAAAAAATCAGTTTAAATTGTTATGCCTTAGGTAGGTGGTAGGCTAAGAATGCTAGGTATAAGGACCATGATTAGCCATGGTGAATCTAAGCCTTTCCTAGCTGGACCCTAGAATTTTAGGGTTTGATAGGTGTTCAGTGTACCTTGATCAGTAAATGCTTACTCTATGGACACATCAGATTCAGACTAATCGACCTAAGCTAAAAGCATGTCCCATATGCGATTCAACTTCTCTCTCTCTCTCTCTCCATCTCTCTCTCTCTCTCTCTCTCTCCATCTCTCTCTCTCTCTCTTGTGTGCCTAGAGGGAATAAGGAGAATGGAAAAGCCTATGTGAAGGCTCTAGATAGGGACATCAAACGAATGAGCTGTTTGCGAGCTAGCCTATGTTCAACTTGCTCAATTAGGACGTTGGCTGAGGTGGAGCTAGGCTTAACTTGCTTGAACTCAGCACAATAAAATTGGAATATGTATATATAAATAACTTATACATATGCATATGTAAAAAAGTATTTTTATCTTTATTTATTATAACTAATGTAATTCATATCAAACAAAATGTATTCAGTAATAAGATTGAGATATAATCTGGATAATTTTTTCTCAAAGTATATAATTGAATGCCTTAAGAGACCTTAGCTTTACATGAAATCTCTGATAGGAACATCTTATGAACAGCTTGAGTTCGTATAAAATTAAATGAGCTGGACTAAGCTTGCCTTGATTACAAAATGAGCAGAGCTTAATCTATGCTTGGTTTGCTTGAGCATGGCTACGTTACACCCTTAGCTCTAGCACCCTGCAAGGGCTCAAATAGAAGTAAAATGAAAAAAAAAACACGCATACTTGCTCCACCTGCAGTTAGTTTCTGTGAAGATAATGTTATCCATGGTTTTTGAGTTATAAGCCATCAATTATAATTACTTTGATATGTAAGTATATATAGAGATCAACAAAATGGAAAAGCCATAGTTTGTGAATTCAGTTCAATAGTCTGTTTAATGTTTTACTTGTTATGTCATGCCTTACAATGAGTGTCCATATAAAGAAATTTCTATTTTAATGTTTTTGATTTTACATCTTTAATTATTGTTAAGCCTGATGTACATTTTTTATCCTTTCCCTAATAGCTTAAGCATTTGGGGTAAATTGGTTTGTTAACATGGTATCACTGCTCAAGGTTTGCTGAAGGTCATGAGTTCAAATCCTCTCCATGCTAATTATATACTTAATCAACTTAATTATCATCATAATTTGCTCCAGTAATTTTGTTTGTTATCTTGACCCATTTCAATCATCATGGTTTATTCATGTGTGTGGTCCAGGCTAAAGCTGTCAACGGGCTGGGTCCAGACCCGAGACCCGTGGGTATTTTATCCGACGGGTCTGGGTCTGGTACTAGTATTATACCCATTTACTCGGACCCGGACCTGATAAACTATGATATAAACGGATAGGGTTTGGATATTTAGTATCCAGACCCGGTAGACCCAAAATCTAAATCATATATAATATAATATAATAATATTATATATATAAATATTAAAAATATTTTAAGCCATTAGATCAGAGATCTAATGGTCTAAAATATCTCAAAAAAAAATGCCCTAATGAAATCCCTCTCTCCTGATCTAATGGCCTAAAATCTCTCAAAAAAAATGCCCTAATGAAATCCCTCTCCCTCTCTATCTCTTGACTCGACCGACGGTGCCTCCTTGACTCCCTCCCCTCCTCCCCGCCTCTCCCTCTCTGCCACGAGATTCATCGCTGGCGCGCCACGACCGGTCCCCTCTCTCCCTCTCTATCTCTTGACTCGACCGACGGTTGTGCCCCCTCCCCTCTCTCCCTCTCGATCTCTCTCCCTCTCTCTCTCGAGTCCCTCCTCTCTGTCCTCTCTCCCTCTATCTCTCGACTCGACCGACGGCCGTGCCCCCTCCCCTCTCTCCCTCTCGATCTCTCTCCCTCTCTCTCTCAAGTCCCTCCCCTCTCTCCTCTCCCTCTTTGTCTCTCAACTCGACCGATGGCCGTGCCCTCTTAACTCGATCGATGGTCGCGCCCCCTCCCCTGTCTACCAGACTCCCTCCCCTCCTCCCCACCTCTCCCTCTCTGCCACGAGATCCATCGCCGACAGGCCGCGGTGGCGCGGCCAGACCCCAACTCACTCGCGCCCCCTCCCCTCTCTCCCTCTCTCAGTCTCTTGACCAAGAGTGGCATCTTGCCCGCGCTCCCTTCCTCTGCGGGTCCATCGAGATCTGTCGCTTGCTTTTTTTTTCTAGATAAGCATCGGATCCCAGAACCGGGTCTGGATATCTGGGATCCATTAGGGTCCGGGTTTAGTACTTCAAGGCCAGACCCGTCGAATATTCGGGTCCGCGTCCGGTATCAGTAATTAAAATCGGGTTCGGATCTGGATATCCAGGTTGTGATCCGAACCCGACCTGTTGACAGGTCTAGTCCAGGCCACACATAAGGGGTGTTGTTAAGCCTAATATACATGGTTGATCCTTTTTCTAATAACTTAGCATTTAGGGTAAAGTGGTTAGTTAACAATTATTAATTATGAATTTAGGAAGTTTCACAGTATGCATTTTTAATGTTTTTCTCTTAACCTTGCACCCCTTCACCCTGGCATAATAGATATTCACATGGGTACCTACTCTTAGCTGCACAATTGGATTTCTTGCTTATTTCTTTATGCCTTCTAGGGGCATGATTGTGACGAACCTTTTAGGGCCGTTCTTTTGTGGGTAAATTTCATGGAAAAGTTGGTCTACTTTTCCATCGATCAACTTACTGATGTTTTCACACTTTTCAAGATGGATAAGTTACTTTCCATGAGATAGCATTTCCATGAGATAGCATGAGATAGCATTTCCATGAAATAGATAAGTTACCTAGGGGTTGGCTAAATGATTTTCCCATCAACTAGTAAAGTAGGCATTTAATTTTCTTCCTAAAATATCCCATCTTCATTTCCAATGTTTCCATCATTCAATGCCTAATGACTCAGTCATCCACTTTTTCCAAATCTAAACAATATGAAGGATATTATGAAAAATATGGATAAATTTTATCAACTTACCTAGGAAAGTAGTAATACAAAATAACATAGGTAAAAGATTTCGAAGCCACTTTTCCATGTGTAAAAGAACATAGGTGTTGGGGATAAACCCCGCTCCCGTCAAAGTCCAGTCTGATGCTTAGCCTAACGCAACTAGCAATCACGGAAGAGCTTCGATCGAAAATTCTCTCTCTAGCGGTCGAACTCCTTCAGTAGCCGAACTCTTCCAGCGGTCGAACCTCGGCCGAACTCCTTCAGGAGCCGAACTTCTCCAGCAGCCGAACCCCAGCTGAACTTCTTCCAGACATCTTCTTCAGTTGAATTCCTCTAGGAGCCGAACTTCTTTCGGATTCCTCCAGCAGTCGGATTCCTCCAGGAGTCGAACTCCTTCCGAATTTCTCCTTCAGTCGGATTTTTACAGGAGTCGAACTCCCTCCGGACTCCTCCTTCAATCAAGTTTCTACAGGAGTCGAACTTCTTCTGGACTTTTCTTCAGTCGGATGTCTATAGGAGCCGAACTTCTTCAGTTGGATTCCGAACGCCTACTTCCTCCAGACGATTACGACTGTCATTTATCAGTCTGCTATAAGCAATCCCACTACCGGACGGTTACGACTGTCATTATCAGTCTATTACAAGCGACATCTCTTTCCGTAATAAATTTCACGTGGCCTAGAACGGCCCACTATCGGACGGTTATAACAAGCTCCGTCCATAAAAAGATCCTCCAGATATGTTTTCTCTAAGCTCTCTTCTTTCCATCAAAATTTTGCCGAATTCATACCCGAGCACTCCATTTCTGTTGGCCAGAAGAGCTGACTTGATCGTCGGAGGATTCTGCCGGAGCCACCACCACCGACTTCGGACAGGACTTTGTTTTGCAGGTCACCGGTGGCGACCTCATCTTTCCCAACTGCAGCTCAATCCGGCGTCAACCAGATTTTGCACCAACAAGATTGGCGCTAGAGGAAGGACCCTCTGTTCCTGAGGTTTCCTTGATCTTAAAGGAATGCTTAGTAGTCTTCTTCTTCTCTAGAGTTCTTTTCGAAAAAAAAAATGCTTCACAGGAAAGCTTCGACTCGGCGATCAGCGATCTCTGCAGTCATATTCAATTCAGATCAATCCGTTTTCACTCCAGCTCCGGTAACTCAAGCTCCACCTGCAGTCATAGTAGATGCGGAGTAGTTCAACCTGCTGGTCCAGCAAGTTCGCGGTCTCACGGAGGCGATGCAAGCTATACATTGGCAGGCTCCGACGCTAATTCAACTGGAGCAGGCTCTTTCGGAGCCCCATGATCCGACTGGGGGACGGCCGACTCGGGCTAGCCGATCGATGACCTCCGAAAAGGAAAAATAGAGGGTGGAGAGCCATTGCTCAGACCATGATTCAACCCCGGGGGAAGCTTTGCTCCCGTCTCACCAGAAAACTCTGGAGATCAACAATCGTGAAGATCTTCTGAATCAAAGGCTTCAGAAAATGAGTCGACGGATTGAAGAACTCTGTCACGTTGCCCCGGCTCTCCATGACGACGTTTGCACCGATTCCCCTTTCTCTTTCCAAATTATGCAAGAGCTCATTCTACCGAACTTCAAGCTTCCTCAACTTGAAAGCTACGACGGAACTTCTGATCCGATCGATCACCTGAAGGCCTTCCGGATCATGATGCTGCTCCATGGCGCACCAGACGCCATCTTATGTCGAGCTTTCCCATCTACTTTAAAGGGAGTAGCAAGAAACTGGTACTTGGCATTGAAGTTAGGCACGATCTTCTCATTTGATCAGATGAGCAATCAGTTTGCGGCTCACTTCGTCAGCAGTCGACATCCCCGTCGAGGTTCAGATTTTCTAATGAATATTAAGCAGGAGGGAGAATCTATCCAGGCTTATGTCATCTGGTTTAATGCTGCTGCATTGGAGGTTCGGAACCTGGATCAATCTGTTGCAATAGCCGCACTCAAGGATGGCCTTCAGAAGAACGATTTGCTGTTTTCCCTGGAGAAGAAGTACCCCAGGGATTTTTTCGATCTGCTAGCTCAGGTTGAGGGATATGCCCGTGCAGAAGAGGCCTTCAAGTTGAAGGATAAAGAAGTCGTAGGAGAACGGCGGAAGGGCGAGTCTAATAGATCCGCTGCTGAAGGAGGGCTGAATGAAGTTGGGCCGTGCTCAAGGACTCCCTCCGAGCGCAAGTGAGTCCGAACTTCTCCTCGAGCTTGTCATCAAAGAAGCCTCGACAGAAGGGCGCGAAGAAGTTTCCCCCCTGAAGGTTTCACAACTACGTCGCCCTCAATGTTCCACAGACGCCGACCTGAAGCAAGCCAATGGCGCTATCGTAGCTAGAACCACTAATGAGAGAGGAATAAGGAGATTGGCCGCCTTCCGGCATCATCAACGCTATCTCTGGAGGGACTTAGTACTTCGGCTAGCCGCCATCTCTTAGCCTCAGAGCCAGGGGAAGCTTGTCCTGAATTGGGAAGGCCCATATGAAATAGAGGAGGTAGTCCGGTCCGAAACTAATCGTCTGAAGAAGTTCGGAGGAACAATACTCCCATAATCTTGAAACTCAGAGACTCTGAGAATGTACTGTCGGTAATTTTCCTTCAATAAAACTCTTCCATTTTAACATTATTGTTTCTCGGTGCAAAAACTATCTGATGACAGGAAAGAAGCAATTAATAGTGGCCATGTTAGGAACAGGAGGAGAATCTCATCCTAACATGAGTAAGTCGAAGGCCTCATTCATTTTAGACGAGATGAGGGGAGAGGCCCTGACAACGGTCCTTATGTTCCCCACAGCCCATTAGGAATAGGAGGAGAATCTCGTCATAACGCGAGCAAAGTCGAAGGCCTCGTTCATTTTAGACGAGATGGGGGAGAGGCCTTGACAACGGCCCTTATGTGCCCCCACAGCTCGTTAGGAACAGGAGGAGAACCTCGTCCTAACACGAGCAAAGTCGAAGGCCGCATTCATTTTAGACGAGATGGGGGGAGGGGTCATGACAACGGCCCTTATGTGCCCCCACAGTCCGTTAGGAATAGGAGGAGAACCTTGTCCTAATGTGAGCAAAGTTGAAGGCCTCGTTAATTTTAGATGGAATGAAAGGAGAGGCTCCGACAACAGCCCCATTGTGCTCGACAATGATGGGAGATAAGATCTCTTTCAACCTCGGCTGGAGATAAGATTTCCCTCGAGCTCCAACCGCAACGTCAACAGGAGACATGATCTTCTTGGACCTCGACTAGAGACAAGATCTCCCTCGAGCTCCAACTTCAACGTCAACAGGAGATGAGGGGAGAGGCCCTGTTAGGAATAGGAGGAGAACCTTGTCCTAACATGAGCAAGTCGAAGGTCTCGTTCATTTTAGACAAGATGAGGGAAGAGGCCCTGACAATGGCCCTTATGTGCCCCCACAGTCCGTTAGAAACAGGAGGAGAACCTCATTCTAACGCCAGCAAAGTCGAAGGCCTCGTTCATTTTAGACGAGATGGGGGGAGAGGTCCTGACAACGGTCCTTATGTGCCTCCACAGTCCGTTAGAAATAGAAGGAGAACCTCGTCCTAACATGAGTAAAGTCGAAGGCCTCGTTCATTTTAGACGGAATGAGAGGAGAGGCCCCGACAATAGCCCCATTGTGCCCGACAACGACGGGAGATAAGATCTTCTTCAACCTCGGCTGGAGATAAGATCTCCCTCGAGCTCTAATCGCAATGTCAACAGGAGATAAGATCTTCTTGGACCTCGGCTGGAGACAAGATCTCCCTCAAGCTCTAACTTCAACGTCAACAGGAGATTAGATCTTCTTCAATCTCGGCTGGAGAAAAGATCTCCTCCAAGCTTCAACCTCAATGGGTGCAGAGCCCGAAAAAGAACTTCGGTAGTCGCCTTTTTTTACTCCCTTTGAGTTTCGAACTCAGAAGTGGGGGGACTATTGTTGGGGATAAATTCCGCTTCCGTCGAAGTCTAGTTTGATGCTTAGCCTAACGCAACTGACAATCATGGAAGAGCTTCGATCGAAAATTCTTTCTCCAGCAACTGAACTCCTTCAGTAGCCGAACTCCTCCAGCGGCCGAACCTTAGCCGAACTTCTTCAGTAGCCGAACTTCTTCAGCGGTCGAACCCCAGTCGAACTTCTTCCAAACATCTCCTTCAGTCGGATTCCTCCAGGAGCCGAACTCCTTTCGGATTCCTCCAGCAGTCAGATTCCTTCAGGAGCTGAACTCCTTCCGGATCTCTCCTTCAGTCGGATTTCTACAGGAGCCGGATTCCTTTAGTCAAGTTCTATAGGAGCCGAACTCCTTCCGGACTTCTCTTCAATCGGATGCCTATAGGAGCCGAACTCCTTTCGGACATCTTCTTCAGTCGGATTTCGAACGTCTACTTCCTCCGGACGGTTACGACTATCATTTATCAGTCTGCTACAGGCAATCCCATTACTGAATGATTACGACTGTCATTATCAGTCTATTATGAGCGACACCTCTCTCTGTAATAAATTTTACGTGGTCCAGAGCGGCCCACTACCGGACGGTTATAACAAGCTCCGTCTATAAAAGGGATCCTCCAGATACGTTTTCTCTAAGCTCTCTTCTCCTTCCCAAAATTCTGCCGAATTCATATCCGAGCACTCCATTTCTGTTAGCCAGAAGAGCTGACTTGATTGTCGGAGGGTCCTGCCGGAGCCACCACCACCGACTCCGAATAGGATTTTGTTTTGCAGGTCACGGTGACGACCTCATCTTCCCCAACTCCAGCTCAATTCGGCGTCAACCAGATTCTGCACCAACAATAGGTAAATTATTTTCCATTCTAAATGTTGCCTGGAAAATATTTACTTAGGAAAAATAGATTCCTAGGTAAATATCTTACCTACAAAAGAATGGGCCCTTAGTGTCATTATTATGTAGGGTTTGGGAATAGGGCAAGTTTATTGGTTGATGAAATTTTAGATAAGCTTCTAGGAGGTGCATTTTTCATTTGTAAAATTGCCATACTGCTTATCAGCTACTATGTCTCCTTGGTATTTGAAATTCTTTCCTTATTCATTTTTGCAAATACAATCATTGCTTTCTTAATGTTCTTAACTGACTTGTTTCATGCTGTGTTCTGTTCACATTGTTTAGTTGTCAAGTTCAAACTATTTTAATTGCATGTGATTTGTTTATTGTTAAAAAACAACATAAGC
This sequence comes from Cocos nucifera, assembly GCA_006176705.1. Taxonomy (NCBI): domain Eukaryota; kingdom Viridiplantae; phylum Streptophyta; class Magnoliopsida; order Arecales; family Arecaceae; genus Cocos; species Cocos nucifera. The sequence goes on from QRFJ01000183.1 coordinate 736,942, forward strand.
TGAATGTGAAACGTCCTAGTAACTCTTTAATATTCTGTTTGCTTCTAGCTGAAACAAACATATCCCTTGGTTTTTGCATAATTAAAAGTCTCATTTGCAGTGAGCTTACTCTTCCTATTCTTACAGATATAAGATTTAATGGTTGTTTACTGTCAGGAATTTGCAAGTTGGTTTAGTAAAGCCGGTTCAAATCTCTGAGCCTTCTTTGATAGAGATGGACTATGTTTAGCTTTGGGCTTATTTGTAATTGAAGTTTGAAAGGCTATGCAGCTATTCTAGTTCATTTTTCTTTTGTTTCATCCAGAACACTGTTACATCATTTGGACAACTGCAGACCTAATCATTAGTTAGAGTTGTTCCATTAGTGCCTCTTTTGGGTTCTGGCATAGCTTAAGTTGATTAAATGATGGATAAAGCAGCTTATCCTTATTTATTTTGGAGGATCAAAATAAGTCAGAACAACAACCTGTATAAAATTAGTAGTTGATGTTATCCATCTCTGGTGCAATTCCTTTAATATACAAGTTTTACACAATAATATTTTTATCAGTCATGTTGTCTGGATGGATGTAATTTGTCTTGAGAGGCAAGTTTTCCTCTTAGTAATAGTGTAAGTCCTGTTAGATAGGAATGAGGGATTAGCTCGATGATGAATCAAGCATGTGGCAGGATGACAAAATTTTGAATGATCATGAAGGATAGCTTTTACTGGATTAGTTGGATCATAACAAGTATGCTTTAACAACTATTGTTAATAGAAGATACTGTATTTTTTTATACTAGCTGATGAAATCAGTAAGCGTATCTATTGTACCATACTCAGAACTCTATCTTAGTCTTGTGTGATGTTTGTGTTAACAAATTCTATCCATTTTTCTTAATGTTAAACAAACTAGATAGTTTTCTTCATATCTTATCCTTTGTCATTCAATGTCATTTGAAGTCCTAGAGCACCAAGATTACAATATATACTAACAATCATTTTGTTATGGCAGGACATTATCAATAACCTTCGCATCTGGAGGGTTATCTCTTCAATGTTTGCCTTTTTGTCAACACCAGAGTTACTGTTTGGGCTGTATTTGCTCTATTACTTCAGGATATTTGAGAGACAGATGGGCTCTAATAAATACTCAGTAAGTAGTGCTAATCACAGCAGGTTGGTGGTGATAATTGCTTCAAAATTTTATAAGCATATTGGAATATGGCCTTAAACGTATGAATTTAAATGTTTTGCAATTAGATTCTTCTCTGACCTTTTGCTTTCCTTAATTGTTCTGCTTAACTGAGAGAATGCAATAATGTTTTCTAGATTAGAAGTGATAAATAGTACAAGATTGTTGCAATTGCTGCAAAACTTATAATTTATATTGGAATATTTTTTTATGCATATTTGAGTAAAAATGTTTCTAGGTCTATTAAGCTCTGACTTTTCTTTGCTTTATTGATCGACAAAACTGAGAGAGCTCAACAATGATGCAAGAATATATGTTCTAGCACACAGGGCTACAATAATTTTTTCATCAACAAGATTTAATAGCAAGTCCCAGTCTGACCAGTTGCTGACCTTATATTATCAAAATGTGCAGGTCTTCATTTTATTCTCTGTGATATTGTCATTGTTGTTTGAGGTCCTAGCTTTGGTGCTTCTTAAAGGTATGCTTATCCAATGAAGCTTGTTACGAACCAGGTCATGATTGTTGCTGGTCAGATCACCAGCTTACTGATGTTGTCTTCTTCTTTTCTCACTAACCACATTGTTATTTTAGTCTCATTTTTCTTTACATTTGCTGGCTTCACTTGCAGGATGTTACACATGATCATATTTTATTGTCTTTTCTTCAGTGATCTTTATTACCTTTTTCATTTCAACTTTTCTTCCACTGAAAGTGGCATTTCAATAGCATGCAAACATCATCTTAAAGTGCAAAAACAGAGAATAATACAGTTGTTATAAAGTGAAAAAATCAGTGAGGATAATATTAGTGAAGGAAAGAACATTATTGAAACATCTTTAACGAATGACATCTTGCCTAGATACCTTCAAGATTTTGGCTTGTCTTCATCCTTCCAAAATGTAGTATGTAAACAGAATGACTAAATATTCATGGTCCTTCTGCACGTGAGTGTCAGTAGTTATAGCTGCAAATGACCACTGTTTAATATCGGCGAACATTCTGTATGAACTCTATCTCTAATACATACTACTTTTGGATGTTGGAAAGGAAAAATGTATAAAAGCATACTCAATTTCCTCAAGTCCTTGGCTAGGATGTAATCTCTAGGAAAACCATATTGCTAAAACATGAGAATCCTGTGCGATTTGCATTATTGGCCAAAACTCCTTTAGTTCGAGAAAAGAAGTATGAGTCATGAATTAGCTATGCCTATGTATGAAGTTGTATCTCCTTGCTCCTTGCTCCTTGCTCCTTGCTCCTTGCATAATGTTGAAAATGTATTTATGGAGGGAAGTGAGGGAACAGAAACCTTGCAAAGATTAAGAAACAGATGCATGAGTAGGGGGGAGATAACTTTTAATATTATGAAAATATTAATAAAATCTGGATAGAGTTATTTCTAACTTAAATTTTATGCATATGAAGACACTATGTTAATCAACTTTGTCATCCTACATCTTAAGTTCATACTTATGGTCTCATCACAAAAGTTCCCAAAATTCCCATTATGCATTCATCGCCAATTTAATATTGTTTTACTCTTCTAGTTGTAGGCATTTAATATCATGGGTTCCATGTACAGTTTTTTGAAGAGATTAGTCTTTGAGAGCTTCTTATTTCTCAAATGTGTTGTCTCAGAGATTGGGACCTGCTAAAATCAACAGAGTTTAACAAGTCCTTTTTCTTCTTTTCTTCTTTTTTAAATTTATCCATAAGTTTTGGCAGTCCTCTAATGGAGTTATTCATGGTCAACAAATAATTAAAGAGATAACTGATACTGTTGATGGATGTCATGATTTGGCTTTTGGCTTGGTGAAAGGAAGCTTAGGATACCAAAATGTCATCCATCATAATCCACAATGGCATTTATATTATTAGAAATTTAAACTTTAAGCTTTAAATGTAGCAATGAACAAGCCTACTCGATTTTTATTTGCTGAGTGGGAAATACCATGTCTTGTTCACTTTTGTACCTCTATGTACATCAAACCTAAGAACCAAATACTAAAGATCTATATGTATCGGTCAAGAATGGGTACAATATGTGCTGTATCTAGGACCATACCAGCAAAGGGTATTGATGTGGGTGCAATGATATGCTCCAACCACCCTTGGTATGACTTTTTCTGACCTCCAAAAACTAATTTTTGGTTTCATTATCATGTTCTCTTTCCTAAATGCTGTGCTTTTGCAAGAAATGGGATAGAGATGTTAAGTTAAATGCCATTGTCCAGGTTTAATGTATATGCTGAATTAAATAATGTGCATAAATATCATGTAACATCACCAGGAATTTAAAATATATTTAAAGGATATATGTTAAACTAAGCAAGTAAAACACAAGAAAACAAAAAGAATTATATTTATAATATCACTTAAAAATTGTAGCACCTATAACCCAATATCATTTAACAATTGTAGCACTTGTAAACCAAAATTATTCAAATGATCACTATATCATCAATCAACCACGTACCGGGCACTGGCATACTTGCCTATTTTTTATTTTTTATTTTTAAATTTACAGGTTGGTCTAAAATGGTAATTCATTGCATCTTAGAGCTTTCTCCTTGTTTCTTTTGGTGTATCAATTTATATTCTATTATTTTGTGATTTAGTAATTTTTTGAACATATATACTTTTTAATTAACTAAAATAGATGATTTAGTAATATTTGAGGCCTTGGCTTGGCTGGAACTTTAACATGCCTAAATTTTACGTGGATTGTGGATTGAAGTTTGGTAGCATATGCACATCCCTAGCACAAACATGCTACCTTTGTTCTGCAATTGAGCTATTTTATTTTTTAAAATAATTTCATAAAAATTAAAATTTGAAAAATAATAAGTTGAAAAAAATTATTTCTGTGGTGTTGTACATAAGCCTGATAATATATTCAGAAAACATTCAAAACAAATACCAGCTACTTTGGTTATTTCTGAGTTTACATAAATTTTGATGTTGGCTGTTGGGACCAGTCCAAAATTTCAATGTCTGTTAATTTTGGTCGTGGATTCATACTGAAGGTCATGAATTTCATAATATTTGACCAAGTCTTCCTTAATTTGGCCAATTAGTCATGAATTGCTAGTTATAATATTGATAAAATTTATATAAAAGGGTTTAAGGAACAAAATCTCCTAGCTAGGATGAATTTCTAGCTCCTCAAGTGGTTAAAGGTGGCAGCTTGTCTGCTTTTCCTTCCTCTTGTTTCCACCTTTAGATTGTCAAAATGAGATATAATCACCCTTTAACCCACTTTCTGAGTGGTACACCATGCATACCACCTGGCTTGGGAGCCATCCAAGGTCACTTTAGGGCGAATCGACCTTGATCCACTCCCAAACCACTTAATTTTCCCTTGGTTTGGGTGATTTTCATCCAAATTGACATCTGTAGTACCAAGGAGGTCTTGGTACAATTCTTTTTGACTACTACGTGGCACATGCCAAACCTCCCAGTATTTCTAACTTTGCGCTAACCATTGTAAAAGATATATAGTACAATCTTCTCCTTACGTTTGGTATTTGCATTCATCTCTACTCTTTCTCAGTAGCTATATGTAAGGTTAATGAAAATCGGCTCCTTAATTGGAAGTCTTCCTTGTGAAAGTATGTAACATTGTGGTTTCAGCCAGACCATGTAAAACAGAATATTTATATTTAATAAACATACAATGAACTGCCTTAAAGGGATCAAAATTTGGAGCCATGGATCGGGTCTTTTTTTTTTTGTTGGACATTTTGAAGCTCATGAGCCCTTGAAAGGTGTAAAAAGAGAGCATTTGCAGCAAGTCTACAACTTCTTTCTTTATTGTTGTGAAGGTTAAAAGGCTTTCTGTTTAGGGAAGGATTAGTAGAAAAGGATTGAGTAGAAAGCTCTTTTTGGTCCTCTAAAAGCACTTTCGGATGGTATAGTGGTGCTTGGTAAAAATTTGGGAAGCTGGTTTTTGACTTTGCTAGGAAGTTGAAAAAGGTCTACATTTGAGAAGCTCTATTTTGGAGCTTCTCTCCAAAAGTGCATTCTAGCATTATGTTGAGAAGCTGTTTTAGATTTAATAAAAAATTCATGGTGACCAAAGCCCACAAACTAATGTATGCTTGATATGATATTATGCTTTTGATATTTTATTATGCTTTAATATATTATATCATTTCATATCATGTATATAACATTATATATTATATTATATTATGTTATTACATTATTATATTACATTATATTATTATAATAATATAATAGTGTATTATTATATTATATCATATCATATCTTTTCATATTATATTATTATACTTTACTATGGCCCTATTTGGGATTGCTATTGGAGGGCCTAAAAGCACTTTTTGGAGTCCAAAAATAACTTGTGGGTGATATATGGTGTTTGATAAAAACACCTTTTTGGTCCTAAAAACTGAAAAATATCTACTTGGCGAAAGCTCCAATTTGAGGCTTCTCCATAAAAGTGCTTTTCAAAACTTGTTGAGAAACTTTTATTTGACCAAAATACTCCAGAACTTTGTAGTTTTTATATTGTTCATTATAATATTTAGATTAAAAATATACAAATTATAGACTAACAATACTTTACGCTATAGTATATTAATATGAAAATAAATTATAATATAATACTATTATAATATTATAATAAATAATAATATCACATTGATATATTGTAATAATATTACACTATGTTATATTAAAATGTAATAATAATAATTATAATACTGTGTCGAAATACTATATTATAATATTAACAAATAATAGATATATTATATTATTATAATATATTATTATATCATTATTTTTTATTTTATTATACTATACTACACAATTATCTTATATTATAATATATTATAATACATTATAGTATATTATATTGTACTAATACTATGATAATACTATGTTACTATCATTATTCTATCATAATAATCATATTTTAATGGTATAACATTTCTTTATTCCTATAACATTATACTATTATATTACATTCTTATACTATTTGAATATTGTATTATTCAAAATAAATAATTTGTAAATTAAGAATATTTTATAATAAGGTTTGCCATTCCATTATTGAGATATGCACTACTATCATCTTATTACAATGTTGGTATGTTGTATAGTATGGTAAGATTCAGTTTACCGAGTATCGGTATGGTATGCCTGGAACTATACGGTACCGATTGGTATGTAATAACAGTTCTTGATAGTACAAAGAGTTAAAAAATTGAAAGTACTATGTAGTGTTCTTTATTGTTATTTTCTCACACTAAAATTACTTTTTTAGTTTGGTTACCAAACAAATGTTAAAGTTACACAACACTGTAGAAAGGTAGTTAGCAAACAGTAAACTACTTTTTGTTAAAAGCTCTGCTAGCAAAATCTATACTTCTAAAAGTTCTACCAACAACAATCTTTAAGTTAATGGGAAGAATAAAATTTTCAAATTAATTAAAATACTAAGCTATTGTATGGCTCTTTTTATGTTGTTGTTGGGATGGCTATTAGGTCTAATATTATCTTATGAACATTTCCTCAAAAAGAGTATTGCAAAGATATACAAAAGGGTATCGCTTGTTAAAGTGAAATAAGGCCCTGTTGAAAGAATTGGCCACCTTGATTTAGCGATCAAACCAAGGGCCTTTATATAATAGGCACACAAAGAAAACTTCCTAAGTTACCCTCGTTACAATACAAGCACAAGGTAACTAATCAAGGATAAGATAGGAAAGATAAATAAGGCATCATAAAATAACTAAAAATAATAAAGTCTCAACACTCTCTCTCAAGTTGGAGTATATAAATCTTGTAAATCTAGCTTGAAGCAATAACTCTGAAAGGATTGTTTGGATAGTACCTTAGTGAATATATCTGCAGTTTGATCAGCTGAGTGAACAAATGGTGTAGTCACTAGCTTCTTGAGAATAGCATCACGAACAAAATGGCAGTCCACTTCAGTATGTTTAGTTCGTTCATGGAAAACTGGATTTGAGACAATATAGATGGCTAATTGACTGTCACAGAAAATTTCCATAGGTATAGAATGAGAGAAGCCAAGTTCAAGCGAGAGATTTTTTAACCATATGAGTTCTCTAACCGTATGAGCTACGATATTCAGCTTCTGAGCTAGAACGAGCAACAATACTTTGCTTTTTGCTTTTCCAAGTAACTAGATTGCCACCTAAGAAGGTGCAATAACTTGTAGTGGAACGTCTATTTGTTAGATGAGTGCTCTAGAAGTCAGATTGGTCGATACATTATATATACTTTATTTTTATTATTTTGACTTAAAATTAATAAAGGATTATTTTCTTCTATCACATTGTGTATAAAGTGTCTGTGATACATCCTTTGAGTTAATAGGCATGATAATGTATATTTTCAAGAGTTGAAAATTTAAGACATGTATTTTCATAATTAACTTATAAATTACTCCCGATCATAGGATCATCACGAGGATGGATCGCTTTCTTAGGATAGATAGGTCTTGAGTCTACGGTGTGGAGACACTGGAGCGAGAGTATAGGTAATCGTTGAGAACGAGGGCACTGGGCGTGACCACCTCGAGCAGTCATAAGGGAGTCTACTTTCTCGTCGATGACTAGCTCGATGCTGCAGTCGTGTGACTGATTTTTTGATCTGAGATGCATCGGTAGTTTACTTTAAGTGTGTTATAGTTTAACCACACTATAACTCGGTCTCCTAGCCATTCAGAATCCTGAGGTGTATGTTGGCTATAGCATGTTCATTGTAGAAACTGGATCGCACCAAGATGGGATCTATCAATCTCAATATAGGAGTAGTCCTATGATGATCATGAGATCGAGTCCTTAAGTCCATGGCCATGGCAATGTGAAATAATAGAAAAATGTTTTCTATTAGGATTTCATATTGGACTCAAATTGAATGATTCAATCATATGATAGGATGTTGGATTTGACGAGTTCACCTTAATCTTAATCTTATCAGGGCTTATGATAGAGAAACCCAATTACACAGGTAGTTGCACCGAGAGGTTCGTATTCAGTTCTGATGGATTGCCACCATATACTGCTAGGTGTCATCGGTGGATTTTGGGATCAATTAGAATGATCTTGATAATCGATCATTCTAAATGGGTGAATCAAAAGAGTTTTGGTCCATCGAAATGTGTTTCGATGATGTTAATGATAGAGATCATGACATGTCCCATTACCATACAGATTTGAACCTAACTGGATCACACAAACAATGGTTTGGATCTAGATGTCATCAATTGGGCTAACCCAGTTTGATTGATTTGGATTAGATTTAATTAGGTTCAAGAAAATCGTGCTAGCACACAATTGAGCCTAACATTCTCCTTCTATAGTCTTTCTGGCTTGTTTTGACTGAGTCAAATTGGATTTGGCTCATCCGAGAGCCCTGTATGGGTTTGTCCTGGTCTGACTGGAGCTTGTCCAAATCAGATAAGGCCTTGTCCTAATGAGATCAGGGCTTGTCTTAAAACCATGAGATGGCATTAAGACAAGGGGTCTTTGACCCAGTCTTTGCAAGAAAGAAGAGAGGAGGCGTGCGCCTCCTAGAGTTTATCTGGGGGCACACGCCCCTAGGTGGTTTTTACGTGAAGAAATGTGAGCGTATGTCTCCTTATGGCGTGCGCCCATAGTGGATAAGGGTGGAGGTATTTTAATATATCAAAACACTTGGGAGGTAATGATTTGCGCCAAATCTATTTTTATCCCCTCTTCTCTATGTCAAATTCCTCTTCGTTTTGTGCGACAAAATCATAGGAATTCTGAAGGGGTGTGGGTTATGGCATGGAGTCCTGCTTTAAGTAAAAGGGTTGCTTAAAGCACCGGGACTTCAAGGCTGCGCATGGGTCTATAAATAGACCTCTTGTCAAAGGTATTTGGCATTGCAATTAAACCACAGTGAAGCCCTCTCTCCCTCCACCTCCATGCCCTCTCTTCCAGATCTCCTCCCTCTTCTCCACGCCCAAAGAGTTGGGCGTTCCAGCCATCAAAGGTTGAGAGCAGCTAGCGCAAAGACAAGTCAGGAAGTTGCTGATCAAGAGATGAAGGTGCTGCCTTGAAAATTGTTTTGAAGGCTTCACAGGAAGACTCCAGATCTGATCTTTGGAGATAAGATCCAGTAGGAGAAGGCGTCCAGAACCAGCTTGAGTGGACTTCGGTAGAGGCCGGGCACGTGTGCGGCTAGATCCAGAGCTTTAGGAGCTGCCGGATCATCGTCAGGGTAAAAGGTTTACCCAAATAGGTAATAAAAGTTGTTACGATTTTTTAATTTTATTTTTGCTTTTAATATCAGATCATATGGATCAGATCTGAGAACTCTCAGATCTGATCAGATTTTGTAGAAAAATTTTTGAAATTCCACTAAAAATCTGATCAGATCAGATTGATCCTGTGGCAGGAAAATCTGATTTTCCTTCAATTGGTATCAGAGTTGCATTTGCAGTTCTTTAGATCAGATTTTGATATGATTTTTAATTTATTTATGAGCTGATATGCATGATTTCGGAGATTACATGAGATGTAATCAGATTTGAAATCAGTAGATTAATTAGAAAAATTCATATATGCGATATATGATATGCATGTCTAAACTAGTTTTATTGTTCTATGTAATAGATTGTTTAGAATAATTTTTTTTTTGATGTGATCAACTAGAAATTTATTTTCAGATGTTATATCAGATATAATCAGATCTGAAACATGCATATATGAGTTTAAATTTGATACATGAGATGTATGCAAAGCATGTATAGGTTAGATCTTTAATTATATATGCGATATATGTTATAGATCTGACAGTTTTCTAGTGTAGATTGATATTTTTGATTAAAGCTTTCCCCTTGGCCGTTCGGTCATAAGAGTAAAAAGGATTTAAAGGCCCTCTCTTTCCATTCGATGGGATGCTCTTATGGTGTGTAAAGGTACTGCGTGTTTGTCCTTAATCAAAAATTAAAATTTATTTTTCTACAAAATCCTAGATCCTGAAATTTTAGGATTTTTTATACATATTTTGTTTATGAACCCTGGATTTAATTAAGAATTAAGAATTAAATTTATGAAATCAATTAGGTCTAAAAATTATGAATTTTCAGATCTAAGATATTTTCATAAAACATGGGTTCGGGTATGGGTAGCTCAATTAGGTCAAGCGGTTGAGCAAATCGAATCGAGAGTTGGTTAGGTGGGATCAAAAGTGCTTAGATTTGACCAGTCCAATAGGATTAAGTCTGGGTCAAGGTCGACTCACAGTTATATGTGGTCGATCAAGTTAAGACCTAATTTGGCTTTGCGGTTCGAGCCTTGGATTGTAGGCTAATCCAATCGATTATGGTTCGACAATTTGGTGTCTAAGGTAAGTTTCGCAGATACGACCGACTGGTTTTTAATTAGAAGCTACTTAACCTAAATGCGTTCACGTCGAGTCAATGGTATATCCCTTCCACCGGTCTTACTTACCTGGCTATTTGGGTCGATCCAGTTCTGGTTTGAGGTAGCTAACAATTCGAGTTAATCCATGCCACTAGATTAGTCATAATTGTTATGACTAAGTCAAGTCGTATCTAAGAGACCTAAATCAAATCTTCCTAAGAAAATATTAAGTCATAGGTTTTCCATCATTGTAGATATACGGGGCCTTCCCGGGATTGATTGTTCTCGACTGGTTATAGTGGTTCAGTTGCACCGGAAAGATGCAACCATATTTATTAGGCATTAGATGCTACGGGTTGGAGGATGGGTTGGGCCCAATATTCCAGATATCATGAGGGATCTAATTAGAAATCCAATTTGTGCAAATGGTGGGTCTGATTTAATTAAGGAGCGGAGCAATATTCCGGGCATGGTGAGCTTCATAAATTAGAGACCAGATTTGGGTGCACCATGTTTAGAGAAATATTGGACAAGAGTTGTCCACTCATTGGTTGATCCATCAACAATAACTGTTAGGTGAGGTGGTGAGCCAAGTCGGTGAGACCACATCATCCACTAAAAGTCAATAATCGTGGAGACTTTCGTATCTCTACTAAAGGAGTGTAGGGATCAGAGAAAATAGTGGGAGTCTAATTTGTTTAAAAATTAAACATCTAAACAAATTGATCAAGTCTAATTATAAAGTTTAACTAGAAATTTTGACTCTGTTTGCATCAAATTCATTAGCCTAAATCCTAGACACCCACGAACTGATCGGACTAAATTACAGGATTGGCTAAGGAACTTCAAAATTGTTTTGGATTTGGAAAAGCTGACCTATGTATTGGATCAGGGCCCCCCCACTTTATCAGCCCGTCCCACTGCTGATCAGAGAGCGTCTCATGAGAAGTGGCCGGATGATGATAATAAGGTCAGGTGCTACATGTTGGGCTCGATGTCAGATGAGTTTCAGCGCCAACATGAAGACATCATGATTGCACGCCAAACGTTGGCACACTTTTAAGAGTTGTTTGATGAGCAGAGTCGCGTAGCCTGGTATCAAGTCTCGTGGAGACTTTTTAAGGCACAAATGCGTGACGGGCAGTCAGTCCAAGATCATTATTTGACAATGATCAAAGACCTAGAAGAGCTTGAGAAGCTCGGTGTCGTGTTAGACAGGGACTTGTAGATTGATGTGATCCTGCAGTCCTTGACTGTTGCGTCTGGGCAGTTCATCATGAACTTCCATATGCATAAACTACAGTGCATCTTGGCTGAATTAATGAACATGCTGGTTATTGTTGAGCTGTCTATGAAAGGTTCAAAGAGTTAAGTTCTTGCTGTGGAGCGGACTTCCTCCAAAAGAAAGTCTTTTGGGAAGAGGAAGAAGTCTGCGAAGAAGCAGAAGGTAGAAGATGGGAAGAAGAAGGGAGAACTTAAGAAGAAGGTTGTTGACAAAGAAAAATGTTTTCATTGCAACACCAACGGCCATTGTAAGTGGAACTGCTCTTCATCCCTGGCCAGCCTGAAGTATTGGAGGCAGGTCTATCTGGAGGTATGCTTATCATTGAAATTAACCTTACGATTTCTTTTGCATCCAGTTGGGTGCTTGACTCTGGTTCTAGTGCTCACTTGTGCACTTCCATGCAGGATCTTGAGGAGAGTAAGAGGCTGAGGGATGGAGAGATGATCCTATGCGTTGGAAATGAAGCAAGAGTTGCTGCTGTGGCCGTGGGAATCTATCCTCTGCGATTACCATTGGGATTAGTTTTAGTTCTTAGAGCTTGTTATTTTATGCCTGCAGCAAGGTCGTGGTATGGTTATATGACAGTGGAGTGGCTAGGGGGCTTGAAGATAGAAATGGGGTGCTTACAAGTAGGCATTTGGATCAAATGGTCCTGATGTTGGTAGTATCTTGTCAATTGATATGCATAAAGGAGAGAGAAAGAGGTGAGGGAGAGGGGTGGAAGGAAAGGAAAAGAAAAGGGGAGAGGAAGGGGCAGAGGAGGGAATAGGAAAGTAGAGGATGGTAGGGTAGAGGATAGAGGAAGATGAGAGAGAAGCATTGAAATGATAATGGAGATTGTGATTCAATCTAATTATAAATTCTTAAAAATAATTTATTGATGGATTCACAACACTTTGGTGAACTTGTTGATCTCAATCAGAATGATAACTGTTGGTGCAGAAACTGGTCGTCGCCGGAGGTCGCTGGAGTCGAGGCCGCCGAGGTCGCCGTCGGGGACCTGTAAAACAAAGTCCCGTCCGGAGCCGGTGGGGGGTGGCTCCGGTAGGACCCTCCGACGCTCAAGTCAGCTCTGGCCAACAGTAATGGAGTGCTCGGAATGAGTTCCGGAGCTTAGAGAAGAGGAGAAGAGCTTAGAGATCAGAGAGCTTAGCCTTGGCGTATCTGGAGGGGTCCCTTTATAGCGGAGCTTAGTTGATGGTGACGGCCATGCCGTCTGGCAGAGAGTCGTCGGGCAGCATGGAGTTCGGTACGGAGAGGACGGCATCGTCCGGTGGATCGTGGGAGCCATACTGGCACGTCGTGGGCCGCATGGAGTCCGGTACGGAGAGGAAGGCGTCGTCCGGTGGATCGTGGGAGCCATACTGGCGAGTCGTGGGCCGCATGGAGTCCGGTACGGAGAGGAAGGCGCCGTCCGGTCTTGCTGCAGGCGACAGTTCGTCCAGAGGAGTTCGGACTTGTAACAGAGTTCGGCCGAAGGGGAAACCCGGGAGGAGCTCGGCTGGCTGAAGGGTCGGCCATCTGTAGAGTTCGGCCGAGGGACGATTGCCGAGGAGTTCGACCGCCTGGAGTCGGTCCGAAGGGGTTCGGCCGCCTGGGCTCGCCTGGAGTCGGTCCGAAAGGAAAACCCGGGAGGAGCTCGGGTGGCCGAACGGGCGTCTGGGAGGAGTCCGTCTCCCGAAGAAGTCCTGCCGCTTGGAGTCCAAGGAGCTCGGCCGTCAGGAAGTTCGGCTGGCGGTGGGAGTTCGGCCCGGAGCCTGGCGCTGGGGAGTTCGGCAGCTAGGTAGTTCGGCCCGGACCTTGGCGCAGGGGAGTTCGGCCTCTAGGCAGTTCGGCCCGGACCTTGGTGCAGGGGAGTTCGGCCTCTAGGCAGTTCGGCCGTGGTAGGGGCTCGGCCTGGCGCCTGGCGCTAAAGCTCTTCAGCGGCTACTGGTTGCATTGGGCCGAGCATCGGGCTAGACTTCGGCGGGAGCGGGATTTATCCCCAACACTTGCCCCCCCACTCCCAAGTTCGAAGCTCGAAGGAAGGGAGTGCAGGAAGAGCGACTGCCGAAGTCTTCTTCCAGGCCCCGTGCTCGCTGCAGCTGAAGCTCGGGTGTAGGTCTCGTCGCCAGCCAATGTTGACGTCGAAGTTGAAACCGGGGCCCGGGGGAGACCTTGTCTCTAGTCGATGTTTGGAGTTGAAGTGGGACTCGTTTCCAGCCAAAATTGGTGAAGCTGATGTTGAGGCCGGAGTCAATGTCGCCCCCCGTGGTCAGGGTCGGAGTTGACATTGCCTTCATCAACCGAAGTCGATTCGGGGGAGACCTCCTCTCTTGCAGTCAAGGTTACGATCGCTTGGGGGAGATCTCGTCTCCCGCTGATGCTGACACCGAAGTTGAAGCTGAGGTCCGAAGGAGACCTCGTCTTCTGCAGCGAAGCTTGCCGTAGACTCTGGGGCTCGGCCTTGGACCTTGCTCACGTTAGGACGAGGTTCTCCTCCTGTTCCTAACGGGCTGTGGGGGCACATTCGGACCGTCGTCCGAGCTTCTCCCCCCATCCCGTCCTTCATGAACGGGGCCTTCGACTTTGCTCACGTCAGGACGAGGTTCTCCTCCTGTTCCTAACGGGCTGTGGGGGCACATTCGGACCGTCGTCCGAGCTTCTCCCCCCATCCCGTCCTTCATGAACGGGGCCTTCGACTTTGCTCACGCTA
>QRFJ01000183.1:752482-772482 GCA_006176705.1 Cocos nucifera
AAGGAAATCGTGCTAGCACTCGATTGAACCTAACGTTCTTCTTTTACTATCACAAATAAGTTGTCCTGACTGAGCCAAAGGAGTTTGTGCTCAATCAGAGGCCTTCATATGGTCTAACTGGAGGTTGTCCAAGTTAGAGAAGGTTGTCTTATTTTATAAGACATTACCTGCCATTTTTGGTCACCTGCCATTTTTGGTCCTTTGACTTTGGTCAAAAGTTGACCTTTGACTGGTCAAATGTTGACCATAGACACTTTGACTTTTGTCCATGTGTCATGCACCTATTGGAGAGCTGGTGGGGGCCTGTCCCCCTGCCAGAACCTGGCAAGGAGAAGGGCGCACGCCAAGGGTGGCGTGAGCCCAAGTTGGAGGCGCCTAGGAGTCCTTGTTGGACAAGGACTCCATCTCCTTTTTGGATTCCAATTAGAGTTCTTCTAAGAACCAACTTTGACTGGTCTTAGGCACCCTCTAAGGAGGAATCCAGGGGTCTCTATTCCCACCAATCAGATTTAGATCTGATTTCACAAAGGGTTGTGATTGGTTGGGAGGAAGAGGAGTTGGATCATGCTTAGTCTATAAATAAGACCCTGCGCCCAACTCAGATTCTATGCGAATGCAATTAGAGAGAGATTTCCCACGCCCAAGGCTGCCTCTCCCCTTCTTCCTCCATGCCTAAACTTCTCCTCCTTCTCCTCTCCATGTCCAAAAGAGTTTTGGACTTAGGTTGGTGCGTTCCAGATCAAAAGAAAGGCGATCAAAAGAAGAAGGCTGCACTGCTGCAAAGGACGACTGCTGATCTTCAAAAGGAGTTTTGAAGATCCTCCAGATCAGATCCAGATCTAATTTTTGGAGGCATGATAGAGAAGAAGAGGATCTCCAGATCCAACCCGAGTGGATACCGGTAGAGGCCAGGCGCTTGCGTGGCTAGATCCAGAACCTTCCGCTGCAATCAGGATCATCTACAGGGTAATAGGATTACCCAAATCAGGTAAATTAAATTTGATTTAATTTATCTTATTTTATTTTATTTATTAAAATAATAAGAATTAGATCTGAAACATATCAAGATCTGATTGGGATCAAGAAAAAAATTTTGAAATATATCTCTTGATCTGATCAGATCTGGACGAACCTGGATCCGGGAAAATCAGGATTTCCCTTCAACTGGTATCAGAGCCATGGTTCTAAATTATTTAGATCTGATTTTAATTTTATTTTAATTAAAAAATAAATTGATTTTAGATGTCACATGAGATGTGATCAGATCTGAAATCAGAAAAAATTAAAATTAAATGATTTGGATCTAAGATTAGAAAGATATGCATGACTAGTTCTAGAATAGAATAGTTCTATAGAATAGTTCTTGCATGTTTTGATTTAATCTGATTAAATCATATTTTAGATCTTATTTATTTACTATTTTTTGATATTATATAAGTGTTATAATAACATCTAAAAAATAGCAAATAAAAATTATTTAATTTTAAATATCATATGAGATATGATTGATGCATGTCTAGACTAGTTGTAGAATAGTTCTACATAATTGTCTAGATTAGAATTTATTTTGATTAGATCAATTTAAATCTAATTTTTTAGATTATTATGAGATAATTTAGATCTAAAAATATGCATGATTATGATACATGAGATGTATGCAAAATATGCCATGATTAGATCTAATTTGTATATGAGATATATGATATAGATCTAAATACTGTTTTGTAGTATTGAATGTTCCTGATTAAGGCGTTCCTCTTGGCCGTCCGGTCATAAGAATGAAGAAGGGTTTAAAGGCCCTCTCTTCCCATTCGATGGGGTGTTCTTATGATGTGTAGGGGTGCTGCGTGTTCGTCCTTAATCAGAAACCCAAAACTTACTTTCTGCAAAACCCTAGATCCTGAAACCCTAGGATTTATTGTGCATATTTTGTTTATGAACCCTACTTAATTAAGAATTAAGTTTATGGAATATTAATTAGGTCTAAAATTGAGAATTTTAGATCTAAGACATATTCATAATACTGGGTTCGGGCTTGGGTAGCTCAATTAGGTCTAAGCGGTTGATCAAACCGAATCAAGAGTTGGTTAGATGGGATCAACAATGCTTAAATTGACCAGCCTAATAGGATTAAGTCTGGGTCAAGATCGAGTCACGATCAAGCAAGACCTAATTAGGCTCAGAGGTTAGAGTCTGGATTGTAGGCTAACCCAATTGGTTCTGACTCAACAATTTGGTGTCTAAGGTAAGTTTGGCATAGACGACCGACTGGTTTTTAATTGGAAGCTACTCGACCTGAATGCGTTCTTGTATGAGTTAACGGCATATTCCTTCCACCGGTCTCACTTACCTGGCCATATCTGTTGACACAGTTCTGATTCTGAGGTGGTCAATAATCCGAGCTAACCCATGCCACTAGGTTAGTCATAATTGTTATGACTAAGCCAAGTCTAGTTTAATGAGACCTGAATCAATTCTCCCTAAGAAAAGATTAAGTCTGAGGTCTTCCACCATTGTAGATGTGCGGGCCCTTCCCGGGGTTGATTGTTCTCGGCTGGATACAGTGGCTCAGTTGCACCGGGAAGATGCAACCATGTCTATTAGGCATTGGATGCTATGGGCTGGAGGATGAGTTGGGCTCAATATTTTGGATACGGTGAGAGACTCAATTAGGAACCCAGTCTATGCAAATGGTGGGTCTGACTTAACTAAGGAGTGGATCAATATTTCCGGATACGGTGAGATTCATGAATTAGAGACCAAGTTTGGGTGCACCATGATTAGAGAATCATTGAACAAGAGTTGTTCACTCATTGGCTAACCCATCACCAATAACTGTTAGGTGAGGTGATGAGTCAGTTGGTGAGACCGCACCACCCACTAGAAATCATTAATCATGGAGATTTTTCGCATCTCTACAGAGGGAGTGTAGGGATCCGAGAAAATAGTGGGAGCTAATTTGTTTAAAAATAAAATCCCTAAATAAATTGGTCAAGTCAAAATTACAGTATCTAACTAGAATCTTTGACTCTCTACAGGAAAATGTCTGCGTCCAACCCATTGGCACGTATCCTGGACACACATAGACTGACTGGACCCAATTATAAAGATTGGCTCAGGAACTACAAAATTATTTTGGGTTCGAGAAGTTAACCCATGTTTTGGACCAGGACCCTCCCACCTTACCAGCCCGTCCATCCTGTTGAACAGAGAGCGTCTCTGGAAAAATGGATTGACGAAGATAATAAGGCCAGATATTACATGTTGGGCTCGATGTCTGATGAGCTCCAGCGCCAACATGAAGATATCGGGACTGCTCGCCAAATGTTGGCTCACCTACAGGAGATGTTTGGTGAACAGAGTCGCGCAGCCAAATATCAAGTCACAAAATGACTTTTTAAGGCTAAGATGCGTGATGGGCAGTCAGTCCAAGATCACTGTCTGACAATGATCAAGGACATGGAAGAGCTTGAGAAGCTCGGTGTGAAGTTGGACTTGGACCTGCAGAACGATATCATTCTGCAATCCTTGACTGATGCATATGGGCAATTCATCATGAATTACCACATGCATAAACTTCAAAATTCCTTGGCCGAAGTTAATGAATATGCTGGTTACCGCTGAGCTTTCTATGAAAGGTTCTAAAGGCTCAGTTCTTGCTATGGAACGGACTTCTTCCAAAAGAAAGTCTTATGGAAAGAAAAAGAAGTCTGTGAAAAAGCAAAAGGTGGAAGGATCAAAGAAGAAGAAGGCAGAATCGAAGAAAAAGGCCGATGGCAAAGGAAAGTGTTTCCATTGCAACAGCGACGGCCATTGGAAGCGGAACTGCCCTACTTACCTGGCCACCCTGAAGAACAAGAAGGAAGGTCCTTCTGGAGGTATGCTCGTTATTGAGTCTAACCTTACGGTTTCTTCTGCATCCAGTTGGGTGCTTGACTCTGGTTCTAGTGCTCATCTGTGCACTTTCTATGCAGGGTCTTGAGGATAGCAGGAGGCTGAGGGATGGAGACATGATCCTACGCATCGGTAATGGAGCAAGAGTTGCTGCAGTAGCCGTGGGAACATACCCTCTTCGATTACCATCTGGTTTAGACTTAGTTTTGAAAGACTGTTATTATGTGCCTGCAGCTAGCAGGAATTTGATTTCTGTTTCATGCTTAGCACAAGAAGGCTATGTGATTCACCTTCTTTAAGGACCATTGTAACATTCTTTATGAAAGAAATAAAATTGCAAATGGTTTCCTTATTAATGGTCTTTATCAGCTACATATTGATGTACCTATTTCTAACTATCGAGCAAAACGTGAATGCCAAACGACCTAGGGATAGTCCAAACGACAGATATCTATGGCACCTGAGATTAGGTCATATAGCAGAAGATAGGATCAACAAATTGGAGAAAAATGGGCTATTGAGTCCATTGACTTTTGAGTCATATCCAACTTGTGAATCTTGTCTTCAAGGCAAAATGACTAAACTCCCTTTTGTTGGACATGGGGAGAGGGCCACAGATCTCCTTGCCCTAGTACATACTGATGTGTGCGGCCCATTTGATGTGCCGGCTAGAGGCAATTTTGTCTACTTCATTACCTTTACCGATGATCTGTCTAGGTATGGGTATGTGTATCTTATGAGACACAAGTCTGAAGCTTTTGAAAAGTTCAAAGAATTCAGACATGAAGTAGAAAAACAAACTGGAAAACCCATTAAGGTTCTTCGATCAGATCGAGGAGGTGAATACCTTAGCCGGGAATTCCTAGACTATCTTAAGGAAAATGGCATAGTCTCTCAATGGACTCCACCAGGAACACCTCAACTCAACGGGGTTTCAGAATGGAGAAATCGGACTCTATTGGATATGGTTCGATCCATGATGAGCTTCACAGACCTCCCTGATTTTCTTTGGGGACACTCATTGTTAACTTCAATTCTATCTACTGAATAGGGTTCCCTCTAAAACCGTTCCTACCACACCGTATGAGATATGGCACGGTAAGAAACCAAGTCTGAGTCATCTCAGAATTTGGGGTTGTCCGGCTCATGTCAAAAGACAACAAGCGGACAAGTTAGAGTTTAGGTCCTTTCAGAGCTCGATTCATAGGATATCCTAAAGAGTCATTAGGATACTATTTCTACATTCCAGAAGACCACAATGTGATTGTGAGTCGACATGCCATCTTTCTTGAAAAATAGTTTATTCAAGATAGCGGCATTGGAAAGCAGATTAAGCTTGATGAGAAAGTCTCACAAGTACAACGAGCTAAGGACCAATTGGAACCAAATCAGGTTGAGCCAATAAGAACACTACCTCCTCCACCTCGTAGATCGGAAAGAGTTTTCCCATCCCCCTGAAAGATACTTAGGTATTATTTCAGAGGACGTAGAGGAAAATGTTCCTCATAGGTAATGGTGCTCATGGTGATGATCCCAAAACCTACAACGAGGCGATATCAGATATCGACTCCGAGAAATGGCTAGAGGCAATGCAGTCAGAAATTGACTCGATGCACTCAAACCAAGTCTGGACCTTGGTAGATCCACCAGAAGGTATAGTACCTATTGGGTGTAAATGGATCTTCAAGAGAAAGATTGGTGCAGATGGGAATGTGGAGACATTCAAGGCTAGACTGGTGGCAAAAGGTTATAGTCAACGTGAAGGCATTGACTATCAGGATACCTTTTCCCAGTAGCTATGCTAAAATCCATCCGCACATTGCTTGCCTGTTGCAGCCTATTTCGATTATGAAATATGGCAAATGGACGTGAAAACGGCATTCTTAAATGGATATCTTGAGGAAGATATCTATATGGAACAGCCGCTAGGTTTCACATCCAGTGATACTGATCACAAGGTTTGCAAGCTGCAAAGGTCCATATATGGACTTAAGCAAGCATCTCGGAGCTGGAACACTCGTTTCAATGATGTGATCAAAAAGTTTGGTTTCATCAAAAATGAAGAGGAACCATGTGTTTTCAAAAAGGGTCAGTGGGAGCGCTGTTGTCTTCCTCGTATTGTACGTGGATGACATCCTCCTTATTGGGAATGATATTCCCATGTTGACATCAGTCAAGATGTGGTTGTCCAAGGAATTCTCCATGAAAGACCTAGGTGAAGCATCCTTTATTCTAGGAATTAAGGTCTATAGGGATAGACCGAATAGGATGCTAGGACTTTCACAGAAGATGTACATAGAGGAAGTACTAAAGAGGTTTAGTATGGAAAACTCTAAGAGGGGATTAATACCCTTCAGACATGGTATTCATCTTTCCAAGAAGATGTGCCCCAGCACACCTGAGGAAATAGAACGCATGAGCAAGATCCCTTATGCTTCTGCAATAGGGAGCCTCATGTATGCCATGCTATGTACACGACCTGATATAGCCCATGCTGTGAGTGTCACAAGCAGATATCAGTCAAATCCAGGTGAAGAACACTGGACTTCTGTGAAATGTATCCTTAAGTACTTGAGAAGAACTAAGGATATGATGTTGGTCTTTGGTAACGGAGAACTCCAAGTCCAGGGATACACAGACTCGGATTTCATGTCCGATATAGATGATCGAAAGTCGACATCTGGCAGACTGTTTGTGCTGGAAGAGTTTCAAGCAAACGGTGATACCACCCCATCCACGATTACCTCAAAAAGGGTTACGTTGAGGTCAAGAGAGTCAACTCCGCAGATAATGTGGCAGACCCACTTACAAAGCCGTTGGGCCAGCAGAAGATCGAAGCCCACCTTGAGAAGATGGGACTTAGACTTGTAGCCAATTGGCTTTAGGACAAGTGGGAGATTGTTAGATATATGTGCCCTAGAAGCCAGAATTGGCTGACACTTGTAATACACTTCTAGGGGCAAAATTATAATTTTGACTATAATCAATAAAATGGGTTATTTTCTATCACACCTGTGTATTTAGTGTCTGTGATACATCCTTTGAGTTAATGGTAATGATAATTCATATTTTCAAGAGTTGAAAATTTAAGACATGAATAATCATTATTAACTCATAAACAGCTCCCGACCATAGGATCATCACGAGGATGGTGATTGATCCGGAAGGTTGGTGTACGATCGCTTCTCTTTAGTAGATGAGTCTTGAGTCTACGGTGTGGAGACACCGGAGCGAGAGTACAGGTACTCGTTAGAGAACGAGGGCACTGAGCGTGACCACCTCGAGTAGTCATTAGGAAGTCTACCTTCTCGTCAATGACTGACTCGATGCTGCAGTAGTGTGTCTGGTTCTTTGACCTGAGATGCATCGGCAGTTCACCTTGAGGGTGTTATAGTTTGACTACACCATTACTCGGTCTCCTAGCCATATGGAACCCTGAGGTGTATGTTGGCTATGACATGTTCATTGTAGGAACTGGATTGCATCAAGATGGAATCTATCTACCTCGGTGGTAGAGGAGCAGCCCTATGATAATCATGAGAATCAAGTCCTGAAGCCCATGGCCATGGCAGAGTGAAATAATAGAAAGAGTTTCTATTTAGGATTTTCACATTGGACTCGAATCGAATGATTACATCATATGACAGAGACTAGGGTTTGACGAGTTTACCTTAACCCTAATCTGATCGGGGCTCAAGATAGAAGAACTTAATCACACAGGTAGCTGCACCAAGAGGTTCGCATTCAGCTCTGATGGGTTGCCACCATATACTGCTAGGTGTCACTGGTGGATTTTGGGAGCAATTAGAATGATTTAGATGATCGATCATTCTAGCTGTTCGAATCAGAAGAGTTCTGATCCATCGAAAGGAGTTTCGATGATGTCTATGATAGAGATCATGACATATCCCATTACCATACAGAACTGAACCTAACTGGGTCACACAAACAAGGGTTTGAATCTGGTGATCATCAATTGAACTGATCTAGTTCAATTGATCTGAATGAGATTCAATTAGGTTCAAGGAAATCGTGCTAGCACTCGATTGAACCTAACGTTCTTCTTTTACTATCACAAATAAGTTGTCCTGACTGAGCCAAAGGAGTTTGTGCTCAATCAGAGGCCTTCATATGGTCTAACTGGAGGTTGTCCAAGTTAGAGAAGGTTGTCTTATTTTATAAGACATGACCTGCCATTTTTGGTCCTTTGACTTTGGTCAAAAGTTGACCTTTGACTGGTCAAATGTTGACCATAGACACTTTGACTTTTGTCCACATGTCACGCACCTATTGGAGAGCTGGTGGGGGCCTGTCCCCCTGCCAGAACCTGGCAAGGAGAAGGGCGCACGCCAAGGGTGGCGTGAGCCCAAGTTGGAGGCGCCTAGGAGTCCTTGTTGGACAAGGACTCCATCTCCTTTTTGGATTCCAATTAGAGTTCTTCTAAGAACCAACTTTGACTGGTCTTAGGCGCCCTCTAAGGAGGAATCCAGGGGTCTCTATTCCCACCAATCAGATTTAGATCTGATTTCACAAAGGGTTGTGATTGGTTGGGAGGAAGAGGAGTTGGATCACGCTTAGTCTATAAATAAGACCCTGCGCCCAACTCAGATTCTATGCGAATGCAATTAGAGAGAGATTTCCCACGCCCAAGGCTGCCTCTCCCCTTCTTCCTCCATGCCTAAACTTATCCTCTCCTCTCCACGTCCAAAAGAGTTTTGGACTTAGGTTGGTGCATTCCAGATCAAAAGAAAGGCGATCAAAAGAAGAAGGCTGCACTGCTGCAAAGGATGACTGCTGATCTTCAAAAGGAGTTTTGAAGATCCTCCAGATCTAATTTTTGGAGGTGTGATAGAGAAGAAGAGGATCTCCAGATCCAACTCAAGTGGATACCGGTAGAGGCCAGGCGCTTGCGTGGCTAGATCCAGAACCTTCCGCTACAATCAGGATCATCTACAGAGTAATAGGATTACCCAAATCAGGTAAATTAAATTTGATTTAATTTATCTTATTTTATTTTATTTATTAAAATAATAAGAATTAGATCTGAAACATATCAAGATTTTATTGGGATCAAGAGAAAAAATTTTGAAATATATCTCTTGATCTGATCAGATCTGGACGAACCTGGACCGGAAAATCAGGATTTCTCTTCAATTGCCCCCACTCATCATGATGACATCTGCACTAACCTCCCTTTCTCCACTCGTATCGTGTAGGTGTCCATCCTATTGAATTTCAAACTCTCCTGGTTTGAAAGCTATGGTGGGACCTTGGACCCAGTTGACCACCTCGAAGACTTTAGGACTATGATGCTACTCCATAGCATGCCTAACATAATTCTATGCCAAGCTTTCCCCTCCACTCTGAAGGGAGCAATAAGGAACTGATACTTGGGTCTCAAACTGGGTACCATCTTTTCTTTTGATCAACTGAGCCACTAGTTTGTAGCTTATTTTATCAGCAGCCAGTGTCAGAGATGAGGTTCAGACTTCCTTGTAAACATCAAGCAAAAGAAAGAGTCCATCTGAGCTTATGTCAGTTACTTTAATGCTGCTACCTTAGAGGTCCAAAACTTGAACCAGTTAGTTGCAATGGCCACACTAAAGGACGGCCTCCAAAACAATGATCTCCTCTTTTCTCCAAAAAAAAAGTACCTCGGGGACTTTGTCGACATGCTGCTCGGGCAGAAAGCTACACTCGAGTGAAGGAAGCCTTCATGTTGAAGGATAAGGAAGCCGGAGGAGAGCAGCAATCGGGTGAATCTAGCAATCCCATAATTGATGAGAAGTCGAGTGAAGCTCGGTCGTGCTCCAGAACCCCACTTGAGCACAAATGAGCTCGAACCCCTCCATGAACTCGCCGACAAGGAAGCCCAAATCAAAGGGCATGGTCGAGCTCCCCAACCAGAAGGTTTCACAACTATGCTCCTCTAAATGCTCCTAATGTAGGTGGTGTGGTGCTCCCAAGCCTTGTGAAGCCATGGGCGGAGCCAAGGTAAGGGCTTCGGAGAGGCTAGAATTGGTGTGGTCCTAGGGCTAGGACTGAAGTTGTCTTAGGGTGGAGGTGGCATGTATCTCTCCACGAGCTTAAAGTTTGGGTATTGAGGGCCTCAAGGGACTTGGTTGGTGCTTCGAAGATCTGAAATTCAAGGTGGAGTAAGAAACCAAAGCCAAAGAATTAAGACTATAGAAAGAAGATTTTCTATAGGTTAGTCGACTCAGTCCAAAATTGGATCGGCTAAGTCTTAGAGCATATGCAAAATTAAATCTTTAAGTGAGATTGTCCACGCACCAATATTCAGTGGTAGCCAACATCTTTACTGATACCTTTAAGTGCCTCTTAGCCATTCGTGCTGTGAGGAATGAATATACTTGGATCATTTTCTATGGCATCCGAAAGTTCCTTCTGATAGTAGTAGATTATTTCATTAAGTGGGATGAAGCTGAATCACTGACAAAAATTACTAAAGCTAAAGTGCAAGATTTTATTTAAAAATCTATTATATGTAGATTTGGTCTACCTCGAATATTGATCACTGACAATGGATGCCAATTCACATGGGCAAAGTTTGCTAAATTTTACAAAGATTTAAATATTTCTCATCATTTCACATCTATGGCCCATCTCCTAGTGAATGTTGAAGCTGAGGTGACTAATAGAACACTATTATAATAAATAAAGGCAAGGCTTGAATGAGCAAAAGAAATATAGGTGGACAAACTTTACCATGTACTCTGGGCATATAAAACCATCCAAAGGTTTTCTAGTAGAGAAATTCTATTTGCTCTAGCATTCGGAACTAAAGCAGTTATCCCAGTTGAACTTGGAATTCCTTCAACATGAGTTGAAAGCCTCAATGAATAAAATAATTTATAGGATTGTAGAGCAAATCTTGATTTATTAGAGAAAAATGGAAAAAGTCCCAAGTTCGGATGGTAGCCTATAAGCAGAAGTAGTCCAGTAATATAATTCTAAAGTCAAGAGTAAGACATCCAGGGGTTGAGACTTAGTACTACGTCGAGCAGAGATTTTTCAACCACAGAAACAAGGCAAGCTTGCCCTAAATTAGGAAGATCCATATGAAGTTAAGAAAATTGCTTGACTAGGGACTTACCATATAAAGGAGCTTGGAGGAGCTACACTATCCCAACCTTGAAATTCTAAAAATCTATGAATATACTGTCGATAACTATATTTCAATAAAAAGCTTCTTATTTTAACACTCCCATCTTTTATGCATTTTAATCATAGCAGGAAGTGACCAAGCCAAACTTTGTTCTTAAACGGAGTTGAAGGCCTCCGGTTCTTAAATAGGAGGTTAACCTCATGTTAATAAGGATGAAGGCCCCCGATTCTTAAAAGGAGATTAACCTCATCTTAATGAAGGTGAAGGCCTTTGGTTCTTAAATAGGAGATTAACCTCATCTTAACAAGAATGAAGATCCTATGAGGGATATGAAGACCTTCAGTTCTTAAATAGAAAGATAAATTTATTCCTAAGCAAGTTCGGAAGACCCTTGTTTGAAAATAAGGGAGACAAAATTGAGAAAGACTGAATGAAAGTTGCTGTTTTGAAACGAAGTTTACTTTAAGTACTGTTGGAAAATATGTCCTAAAGCCAATAATCTAAGTGGTAGATGATTGAAATTAGTATATGAATTATCTAATAATAATAATTATTTGGCCGATTCATCATAAAAGTTCTATCTTCCTTAAATAAACTCATAAATTATAATGAAGTTCTTAAAACTACAATCAATCAATAAAGGAGAATTTATCGGATAGTTCTTAAACTGTTCACGATCAAATGATAAGTTATTAACAAGGACAATTACTTATCAAGTGTAGGTTGCTATATGCCATATATATTGGTTATCCTCATAACCAAATGATGTGGAGACACTGGTATGGCATTCAGGTGAGATATAGGAGTACATCTATACTGAACATGGTCAATATAATACTCTACTATCAAGAATAGCTAGCTAAGGCCAATGGATATAAGTATCCCTCCGATCTGAGATCACCATGGTGACTTACAAGCAACTCACTATACTTTGATACCAGACTACCTATATTTCTAACATAGGTTCGAAGATTTTTGGGTACAGTCAAGTATTTGTAAAGTCAGTGTGTGAGTCAAGATGGGATTGACCCCTTCTGATTAACTTCAAGAAGAGAATGTCTTGCTATATTTCAATTTAACAAAACCTAGGCTTAAGTAATCCTCATGAGGAGTCACAGAATTTGCAAAATTTTGAAACATAATAGAGATGACTTGTTTGAGTGTTGATAGCTTACTCGAAGTCATCTTGAACATTATTGATCAAAGGAATAAATTATACAATAACTATAGGCCAGGATTCTAAGAATGTTGCTTTACATACATTCGATCTATCCGAATGTTGGGTAATATTGCTAGATGGTCATTTTAATTGGTATAGAAATTGGTTCCTGTGCGATCGGCTTAGGTTCAAATCTATGGGATCACATACATAAGAAGTTGTAACCTGATCAGATGGTTGATCGATGATTCAGAATCGTTCTTAGGTCAAATAGTCAATACGATTAATATTTGATCTAATGCAAGGGTTGCAGGAGGATGGACTAGTAATTGGATTGCTAATTAGCTCAATTTGATTGAGCAAAGGGGCTGAGATTGAGTCTAATTGAATTAGATTCAATTAGAGTTAGTTTGGATTTGATTGGGTCAGGTTCAATTGGTTTATTGGATAAACTAGTTGCAAGAAAAAATAAGTCCCTATTCAATTAGGACTTGAGTGCACCTAATTTCTAATTTGATTAGAAATTAAATTAGATCTAAATCTAGTTTAAACTGATTTAGTTGGATTCCTAATTGGACGAGGATCACCTTTTAAGCAGGTTGCATTAATCCAAGTTCAGTTGGGTTTGAAAATGGCTTTGACCTAGTCAAATTTGAGTCCCAATTGGACTGGGTCTCTTCTTCTTTCCACACGCCAAGTAACTTTCTCCCCACACCACTTTTCTGTATTATTGGCATGAGTTTTCTTGTGCTAATAAGAGGTTTCCACGCCCCCTATTGCATTGTTATGGGAAATAGTTTGAATGAGTCAAACTGAGAAAGTTATATTTCATCCATGGACTCTATATGATAGAGTTTTATGAATCCCAACTTCTTCCTATGTATGGCGCCAAATAAAATCAGATTAGATCTAATTTTTGGTGTTAAGAAGGGCTTTTTGTTGGTGTGCCTTTTTCCTTACTTGTGTGGGTTTTTTGATGCCTTAAATGTCTTAGGGGCGTCCAAGTGTTGGACACCACGAAGAGACTTCCTAGACTAGGACTTTGACCTAGTCTATACATGAGAAGGAGGAGCACCACTTTTTTAGGAGTTGGCATAACAAACCTTATGGCATTCCATGGAATAATTCTGAAAGGGAAATGCTTCTCCATGCCATGTTTTTAAGGGGAGGCGTCCAAGAGTTGGACGCCCCCTACAACTTCTTTTGACTTTTTCAAGATGGGTATTTGACCCAATCTTGGATTCTCTTGGACACCACCTTTTTAGGGGTTTTTGGCATGAAAAAACCCAAGTGAATTCATGTAAAATCTGAGAGAAAAAGGAGAGGTTGAGGCATGGGAAGAGGGTGCCATGTTTCTAGGAGGCTTGGGTTTCTTTTGGACATGATATGATCATGTCCTGTTGAGAGAAAGAAACAAAAGAAGAATGTCTTCTCTTAGGGTTCTTTAGAAAACCTTTTCTTCTCCATTTTTGAGTGAATTGTTCCTCAAAAAAATTAGAGAGAAGAGTCATGAGAAAGTGGTGAGGAGAGGGTCTCCTCATATTGGGGTGCAAGCTCTTCTTTAGGACAAAGCTAGAGTTTGTCCTGGTGAAAGAAGAATTATAAAGAAGAAAGGTTCTTCTCTATTTTTAATGGTTTTTTCTTCTGATCTTATTTTTGAGAAAAATAAGAGAGAAGAATCTCTTCTTCCTCCTTACTCTTCAACTCTTAGAGTGTCTAAGATATCCGAAGAATTTCTTTCAAATCGACCATCAGGAGGGATCCACGAGAAGCTAGCACTTCGAGTGGATCTTCATTCAATGAACCTCCGACTAGAGTTACAATCTCATGTGAATAACCTGTAGAGGTCGAACGCTTGTGCGGCTCTAAGGACAATAATGAGACTCGGTCATGGTGTTCTTGATCCAAGCGAAGGTGAGAGATTTGATCTCTTCTCTACCTTAGATATGATCTAGGGTTTTGATCTAGAACTATTCTAAATCGAGGATACTGATCTGATCAATACTAAAGTACTTTAATTTTTAGATTTATGTATGCATTATGACATATTATAGATCCTAGATGTAGGGTTTAGTAATCAAATTACATGCTTAAGTAGATTAAATAGTTTAATCTACATGTAATTTATTCTAAAAAGTTTTGAAATACAAGCATGAAACCCTACATGTCTACCATCAAGTACAAAATAATAGCAAGGAGTTTAACAAACATAGAATCAAGATACAACAAAGAAAGATGATGCAAAATAGGAGCATTTTATTAAATAAAGTCATTACAAAGATCACTAAGACCGATTACAAAAAGTAAAAAGGAAAACAAAACCCTATATAAATCTTCTGATAGTGGCCCTGGCCAACATTAAGGAGTTCTTTAGATCTGTTATCTAGTTTTCATGCTTCTCCTTTTCTGTCAAGCATTCCTTAAGTAAATCCCAAGCTCTTGTGGCCTCATCCTGCAACCCTTTCAATCTTTTTCGAAGTACAACAGATTCATTCTCGACATCTTTGATAGCTTCTCTTGATATTTCACCTGAATCTTAAGTTGAAGAAGCTCAGATTAATTCTTGTTATAAACCTCGGCAAGATTTGCAAGGCTGTTCTCGGCTAAAGCAAGTTCATCAGAATGGATCCATGGATCGGCTTGAACATTTCTCATAGAATCTTCTTTGAGCCGATCTATCTCTTTGTTGGCTACCCGAAGTTGATGTTGGAGATCAGAAATTTGTTTACTCCAGCCTAACCTATATTCATCATATTGTTCCTCGACCATGTGAAGTTGGTTTTGAAGGTTGGAAAACCTCTTAGACCAATCCCATCCATGTTCTTCTTACTTTTGAGACCAATATGATTTTTTCTCCAAAAGTTGGATCTTCTGCTATGCATTCCTAAGTTCGACTTCAAGAAAACTAACTTTGGTAGTCAGAGACCAAGATTTTTCGCTTGCTTACTTAAAGAGTCATTGAAGCTCTTTGGATAGCCGATATGTTAGATGTGTGTCCTAAAAGTCAGATTAGCCGACACTTGTAAAATACTTTCTAAGGGTATTTTTGTAATTTTGACTTAAAAATTAATAAAAAGATTAATAAAGTTGGCTATAGCATGTTCATTGTACGAATTGGATTGCACTAATAGGGGATATATCTATCTCGATAGAGAAGAAGTAATTGCATGATGATCATGAGATCGAGTCATAAAATCCATGGTCATGGTAGTGTGAATATAATAGAAAGAAGTTTCCATTAAGGTTTTACATCAAACTCAAATCAAATGATTTATTTATATGATAGGTGTTAGGTCTGACAAGCTCAACTTGACCTTGATCCTGTCGAGGCTCATGATAGAGGAACCCAATCATACATGTAGCTATATTAAGAGGTTTACTTTCGATTTTGATGGATTGTCATCACATACTATTAGGTGTTACTGATAGATTTTGGGATCAATTAGAATTATCTTGATGATTGATAATTCTAATTAGATGAATCAGAAGAGTTCTAGTCCATCAAAAGATGTTTCGATGATGTTGATGATGGAGATCGCGACTTATCCCATTCCTATATAGAACTAAAATTAACTGGATCATACAAATAAGATTTTAGGTCTGGATGTCATCAATTGGACTAATCCAATTTGATTGATTTAGATTAGATCTAATTAGGTTCAAGAAAATCATGCTAGCACATGATTGAGCCTAACATTCTCCTTTTGTAGTCTTACTGATTCATCTTGAATGGGTCAAATTAAATTTGGCTCATCTGAAAGCCCTGTATGAATTTATCCTGATATGACTGGAGCTTGTCTTGGTCAGAATAGGCTTATCCTAATCAAAATAGGGCTTATCCTAAAATCATGAGATGAAATTTAGACAAGGCTCACCCAGGAGCCCTATATGATTTTGTCTTGATCTAACTAGACCTGGTCCTTGAAGAAAAATCCTGATTTTCCGATCCAGGTTCATTCAGATCTGATTAGATCGAGAGATATATTTCAAAAAAAATTTTCTTTGATCTATATCAAATCTAGGATGTTTTAGATCTGATTCTTATTATTTTAATAAATAAAATAAAATAAGAATAAATTAAATCAAATTTAATTTACCTAATTTGGGTAATCCAATTACCCGTTGATGATCCTGTATGCAGTGAAAGGTTCTGGATCTAGCCACGCAAGCGCCTGGCCTCTACCGGTATCCACTCGGGCTTGATCTGGAGATCCTCTTCTTCTCTATCACATCTCCAAAAATTAGATCTGGATCTGATCTGGAGGATCTTCAAAACTCCTTTTGAAGATCAGCAGTCGTCCTTTGCAGCAGTGCAGCCTTCTAGCTTTCAATCGCCTTTCTTTGATCTGAATCGCACCAACCAAAAATCCAAAACTCCTTTTGGACGTGGAGAGGAGAGGGAGAAGGTGGTTTGGCATGGAGGAAGAGGGGAGAGGCAGCCTTGGGGCATGAGAATTGTGATTCCTTTCAATCACTTTCAATCACAATCTGGGTTGGGCGCAGGGTCTTATTTATAGACTGTCTGTGATCCAACTTCTCTTCTTCCCAACCAATCACAACTCTTTGTGAAATCAGATCTAAATCTGATTGGTGGGAATAGAGTCCCCTGGATTCCTCCTTAGAGGGCGCCTAAGACCAGTCAAAGTTGGTTCTTAGGAGAACTCTAATTGGAATCCAAAAAGGAGATGGAGTCCTTGTCCAACAAGGACTCCTAGGCGCCTCCAACTTGGGCTCACGCCACCCTTGGCGTGCGCCCTTCTCCTTGCCAGGTTCTGGCAGGGGGACAGGCCCCCACCAGCTCTCCAATAGGTGCATGACATGTGGTCAAAAGTCAAAGTGTCAATGGTCAACATTTGACCAGTCAAAGGTAGACTTTTGACCAAAGTCAAAGAACAAGAAATGGCAGGTGACCAAAAATGGCAGGTAATGTCTTACAAAATAAGACAACCTTTTCTGACTTGGACAACCTCCAGTCAGACCATATGAAGGCCTCTGATTGAGCACAAACTCCTTTGGCTCAGTCAGGACAACTTATTTATGATAGTAAAAGAAGAACGTTAGGTTCAATCGAGTGCTAGCACGATTTTCCTTGAACCTAATTGAATCTCATTCAGATCAATTGAACTAGATCAGTTCAATTGATGATCACCAGATTCAAACCCTTGTTTGTGTGACCCAGTTAGGTTCAGTTCTGTATGGTAATGGGATATGTCATGATCTCTATCATCGACATCATCGAAACTCCTTTCGATGGATCAGAACTCTTCTGATTCGAACAGCTAGAATGATCGATCATCTAAATCATTCTAATTGCTCCCAAAATCCACCAGTGACACCTAGCAGTATATGGTGGCAACCCATCAGAGCTGAATGCGAACCTCTTGGTGCAGCTACCTGTGTGATTAAGTTCTTCTATCTTGAGCCCCGATCAGATTAGGGTTAAGGTGAACTCGTCAAACCCTAGTCTCTGTCATATGATGTAATCATTCGATTCGAGTCCAATGTGAAAATCTAAATAGAAACTCTTTCTATTATTTCACTCTGCCATGGCCATGGGCTTCTGGACTTGATTCTCATGATCATCATAGGGCTGCTCCTCTACCACCGAGGTAGATAGATTCCATCTTGATGCAATCCAGTTACTACAATGAACATGCTATAGCCAACATACACCTCAGGGTTCCATATGGCTAGGAGACCGAGTAATGGTGTAGTCAAACTATAACACCCTCAAGGTGAACTGCCGATGCATCTCAGGTCAAAGAACCAGACACACTACTGCAGCATCGAGTCAGTCATTGACGAGAAGGTAGACTTCCTAATGACTACTCGAGGTGGTCACGCTCAGTGCCCTCGTTCTCTAACGAGTACCTGTACTCTCGCTCCGGTGTCTCCACACCGTAGACTCAAGACTCATCTACTAAAGAGAAGCGATTGTACACCAACCTTCCGGATCAATCACCATCCTCGTGATGATCCTATGGTCGGGAGCATTTTATGAGTTAATAATGATTATTCATGTCTTAAATTTTCAACTCTTGAAAATATGAATTATCATTACCATTAACTCAAAGGATGTATCACAGACACTAAATACACATATGTGATAGAAAATAACCCATTTTATTGATTATTAGTCAAAATTATAATTTTGCCCCTAGAAGTGTATTACAAGTGTCAGCCAATTCTGGCTTCTAGGGCACATATATCTAACAATCTCCCACTTGTCCTAAAGCCAATTGGCTACAAGTCTAAGTCCCATCTTCTCAAGGTGGGCTTCGATCTTCTGCTGGCCCAACGGCTTTGTAAGTGGGTCTGCCACATTATCTGTGGAGTTGACTCTCTTGACCTCGACGTAACCCTTCTCGAGGTAATCGCGGATGAGGTGGTATCGCCGCTCAATGTGCTTGGATTTCTGGTGAGACCTCGGCTCCTTAGCAAGGGCTATGGCGCCATTGTTGTCGCAGTATAGAGGAATGGCATCTGATGGCATTACTCCGATTTCTGCAGCAAACTTCTTGTACCAGAATGCTTCCTTCGCAGCCTCTGATGCAGCGATATATTCTGCTTCCATGGTGGAATCTGCTATCATGGTTTGCTTGGAACTCTTCCAGCTGACAGCACCACCATTGCACACAAACAGACTCCCAGATGTCGACTTTCGATCATCTATATCGGACATGAAATCCGAGTCTGTGTATCCCTGGACTTGGAGTTCTCCATTACCAAAGACCAACATCATATCCTTAGTTCTTCTCAAGTACTTAAGGATACATTTCACAGAAGTCCAGTGTTCTTCACCTGGATTTGACTGATATCTGCTTGTGACACTCACAGCATGGGCTATATCAGGTCGTGTACATAGCATGGCATACATGAGGCTCCCTATTGCAGAAGCATAAGGGATCTTGCTCATGCGTTCTATTTCCTCAGGTGTGCTAGGGCACATCTTCTTGGAAAGATGAATACCATGTCTGAAGGGTATTAATCCCCTCTTAGAGTTTTCCATACTAAACCTCTTTAGTACTTTCTCTATGTACATCTTCTGTGAAAGTCCTAGCATCCTATTCGGTCTATCCCTATAGACCTTAATTCCTAGAATAAAGGATGCTTCACCTAGGTCTTTCATGGAGAATTCCTTGGACAACCATATTTTGACTGTTGTCAACATGGGAATATCATTCCCAATAAGGAGGATGTCATCCACGTACAATACGAGGAAGACAACAGCGCTCCCACTGACCTTTTTGAAAACACATGGTTCCTCTTCATTTTTGATGAAACCAAATATTTTGATCACATCATTGAAACGAGTGTTCCAGCTCCGAGATGCTTGCTTAAGTCCATATATGGACCTTTGCAGCTTGCAAACCTTGTGATCAGTATCACTGGATGTGAAACCTAGCGGCTGTTCCATATAGATATCTTCCTCAAGATATCCATTTAAGAATGCCATTTTCACGTCCATTTGCC
Organism: Cocos nucifera; assembly: GCA_006176705.1. Lineage (NCBI taxonomy): Eukaryota > Viridiplantae > Streptophyta > Magnoliopsida > Arecales > Arecaceae > Cocos > Cocos nucifera. Next base: position 772,135 of record QRFJ01000183.1, read on the forward strand.
ATATTTCATAATCGAAATAGGCTGCAATGGCAAGCAATGTGCGGATGGATTTTAGCATAGCCACTGGGAAAAGGTATCCTGATAGTCAATGCCTTCGCGTTGACTATAACCTTTTGCCACTAGTCTAGCCTTGAATGTCTCCACATTCCCATCTGCACCAATCTTTCTCTTGAAGATCCATTTACACCCAATAGGTACTATACCTTCTGGTGGATCTACCAAGGTCCAGACTTGGTTTGAGTGCATCGAGTCAATTTCTGACTGCATTGCCTCTAGCCATTTCTCAGAGTCGATATCTGATATCGCCTCGTTGTAGGTTTTGGGATCATCACCATGAGCAATTCCTAA
>QRFJ01000183.1:774982-777482 GCA_006176705.1 Cocos nucifera
AATCTCTATTTGATGGGGCTTCTTCCTATACCTATTCTTCCTATACCTATGAATTCCATTGGACCCAGAAATGAGACATTGGAAGAATCTTTTTGGTCTTCCAATATCAATAGGTTGATTGTTTCGCTCCTGTATCTTCCAAAAGGGAAAAAGATTTCTGAGAGTTGTTTCATGGATCCGCAAGAGAGTACTTGGGTTCTCCCAATAAATAAAAAGTGTATCATGCCTGAATCTAACCGGAGTTCGCGGTGGTGGAGGAACCGGATCGGAAAAAAGAGGGATTCTAGTTGTAAGATATCTAATGAAACCGTAGCTGGAATTGAGATCTCATTCAAAGAGAAAGATAGCAAATATCTGGAGTTTCTTTTTTTATCCTATACGGATGATCCGATCCGCAAGGACCATGATTGGGAATTGTTTGATCGTCTTTCTCCGAGGAAGAAGCGAAACATAATCAACTTGAATTCGGGACAGCTATTCGAAATCTTAGGGAAAGACTTGATTTGTTATCTCATGTCTGCTTTTCGTGAAAAAAGACCAATTGAAGGGGAGGTTTTCTTCAAACAACAAGGAGCTGAGGCAACTATTCAATCAAATGATATTGAGCATGTTTCCCATCTCTTCTCGAGAAACAAGTGGGGTATTTCTTTGCAAAATTGTGCTCAATTTCATATGTGGCAATTCCGCCAAGATCTCTTCGTTAGTTGGGGGAAGAATCAGCACGAATCGGATTTTTTGAGGAACGTATCGAGAGAGAATTTGATTTGGTTAGACAATGTGTGGTTGGTAAACAAGGATCGGTTTTTTAGCAAGGTACGGAATGTATTGTCAAATATTCAATATGATTCCACAAGATCTATTTTCGTTCAAGTAAGGGATTCTAGCCAATTGAAAGGATCTTCTGATCAATCCATAGATCATTTCGATTCCATTAGAAATGAGGATTCGGAATATCACACATTGATCGATCAAACAGAGATTCAGCAACTAAAAGAAAGATCGATTCTTTTGGATCCTTCCTTTCTTCAAACGGAACGAACAGAGATAGAATCAGATCGATTCCCGAAATGCCTTTTTGGATCTTCCTCAATGTCCCGGCTATTCACGGAACGTGAGAAGCAGATGAATAATCATCTGCTTCCGGAAGAAATCGAAGAATTTCTTGGGAATCCTACAAGATCAATTCGTTCTTTTTTCTCTGACAGATGGTCAGAACTTCATCTGGGTTCGAATCCTACTGAGAGGTCCACTAGAGATCAGAAATTTTTGAAGAAAAAACAAGATGTTTCTTTTGTCCCTTCCAGGCGATCGGAAAATAAAGAAATGGTTGATATATTCAAGATAATTACGTATTTACAAAATACCGCCTCAATTCATCCTATTTCATCAGATCCGGGATGTGATATGGTTCCGAAGGATGAACCGGATATGGACAGTTCCAATAAGATTTCATTCTTGAAAAAAAATCCATTTTTTGATTTATTTCATCTATTCCATGACCGGAACAAAGGGGGATACACGTTACACCACGATTTTGAATCAGAAGAGAGATTTCAAGAAATGGCAGATCTATTCACTCTATCAATAACCGAGCCGGATCTGGTGTATCATAGGGGATTTGCCTTTTCTATTGATTCCTACGGGTTGGATCAAAAAAAATTCTTGAATGAGGTATTCAACTCCAGAGATGAATCGAAAAAGAAATCTTTATTGGTTCTACCTCCTCTTTTTTATGAAGAGAATGAATCTTTTTATCGAAGGATCAGAAAAAAATCGGTCCGGATCTACTGCGGGAATGATTTGGAAGATCCAAAACTAAAAACAGCGGTATTTGCTAGCAACAACATAATGGAGGCAGTCAATCAATATAGATTGATCCGAAATCTGATTCAAATCCAATATAGCACCTATGGGTACATAAGAAATGTATCGAATCGATTCTTTTTAATGAATAGATCCGATCGCAACTTCGAATATGGAATTCAAAGGGATCGAATAGGAAATGATACTCTGAATCATATAACTATAATGAAATATACGATCAACCAACATTTATCGAATTTGAAAAAGAGTCAGAAGAAATGGTTTGATCCTCTTATTTCTCGAACCGAGAGATCCATGAATCGGGATCCTGATGCATATAGATACAAATGTTCCAATGGGAGCAAGAATTTCCAGGAACATTTGGAACATTTCGTTTCTGAACAGAAGAACCGTTTTCAAGTAGTGTTCAATCGATTACGTATTAATCAATATTCGATTGATTGGTCCGAGGCTATCGACAAACAAGATTTGTCTAAGTCACTTCGTTTCTTTTTGTCCAAGTCACTTCTCTTTTTGTCCAAGTCACTTCCCCTTTTCTTTGTGAGTATCGGGAATATCCCCATTCATAGGTCCGAGATCCACATCTATGAATTGAAAGGTCCGAATGATCAACTCTGCAATCAGTTGTTAGAATCAATAGGTGTTCAAATCGTTCATTTGAATAAATTGAAACCCT
>QRFJ01000183.1:779982-791664 GCA_006176705.1 Cocos nucifera
CAGGGATTGTGAAAGATGTTCCACTAGAAATATTCTTGTTATTGCTTCGACTCATATTCCCCAAAAAGTGGATCCCGCTCTAATAGCTCCGAATAAATTAAATACATGCATTAAGATACGAAGGCTTCTTATTCCACAACAACGAAAGCACTTTTTCATTCTTTCATATACTAGGGGATTCCACTTGGAAAAGAAAATGTTCCATACTAACGTATTCGGGTCCATAACCATGGGTTCCAATGCACGAGATCTTGTAGTACTTATCAATGAGGCCCTATCAATTAGTATTACACAGAAGAAATCAATTATAGAAACTAATACAATTAGATCAGCTCTTCATAGACAAACTTGGGATTTGCGATCCCAGGTAAGATCGGTTCAGGATCATGGGATCCTTTTCTATCAGATAGGAAGGGCTGTTGCACAAAATGTACTTCTAAGTAATTGCCCCATAGATCCTATATCTATCTATATGAAGAAGAAATCATGTAAGGAAGGGGATTCTTATTTGTACAAATGGTACTTCGAACTTGGAACGAGCATGAAGAAATTAACGATACTTCTTTATCTTTTGAGTTGTTCTGCCGGATCGGTCGCTCAAGATCTTTGGTCTTCACCCGGACCCGATGAAAAAAATTGGATCACTTCTTATGGATTCGTTGAGAATGATTCTGATCTAGTTCATGGCCTATTAGAAGTAGAAAGCGCTCTGGTGGGATCCTTACGGACAGAAAAAGATTGCAGTCAGTTTGATAATAATCGAGTGACATTACTTCTTCGGTCCGAACCAAGGAATCAGTTAGATATGATGCAAAATGGATCTTGTTCTATCGTTGATCAGAGATTTCTATATGAAAAATACGAATCGGAGTTTGAAGAAGGGGAAGGAGCCGTCGACCCGCAACAGATAGAGGAGGATTTATTCAATCACATAGTTTGGGCTCCTAGAATATGGCGCCCTTGTGGCAATCTATTTGATTGTATCGAAAGGCCCACTGAATTGGGATTTCCCTATTGGGGCGGGTCATTTCGGGGCAAGCGGATCATTTATCATAAAGAGGATGAGCTTCAAGAGAATGATTCGGAGTTCTTGCAGAGTGGAACCATGCAGTACCAGACACGAGATAGATCTTCCAAAGAACAAGGCTTTTTTCGAATAAGCCAATTCATTTGGGACCCTGCGGATCCATTCTTTTTCCTATTCAAAGATCAGCCCTTTGTCTCTGTGTTTTCACGTCGAGAATTCTTTGCAGATGAAGAGATGTCAAAGGGGCTTATTACTTACCAAACAAATCCTCCTACATCTATATATAAACGCTGGTTCATCAAGAATACGCAAGAAAAGCACTTCGAATTGTTGATTCATCGCCAGAGATGGCTTAGAACCAACAGTTCATTATCTAATGGATCTTTCCGTTCTAATACTCTATCCGAGAGTTATCAGTATTTATCAAATCTGTTCCTATCTAACGGAACGCTATTGGATCAAATGACAAAGACATTGTTGAGAAAGAGATGGCTTTTCCCGGATGAAATGAAACATTTGATTCATGTAACAGGAGAAAGATTTCCCATTCCTTAGCCGTAAAGATATGTGGCCATGAAAAAGGGATTAAGTGGAACAAACAAAAAAGGATTTGTCCTTTGACCAAAACCAAATGATCAAAAAATGAATTATCTCCAATAAGAAAAATTTTTTCATTAAGTATATTTCCTTTCTCAGGGATCTCCAAATTATATGATTTTTTGTGTGAAAGCAGTTTTGAGATTGTAGATTACATTCAATGGCTTGGATCATTGATGTAGGATCTCTATTATAGAGTATTGACCTGACTGGATCTAAATCCAAATCTGGTCGACCTGATTCTAGTCTGGCTCTATATATATATATAATGCATATGTATATATATATACGTATGTGTGTGCATGCGCACGTGCGGCTGTGTGTGTGCATGTGCAGGTGTGCATTTGCAGGTGTTTCTGTGTGTGTGTACATACATACATACATATATATACATATAAATACACAGACACACATATATATGTATACAAATGTGTGTATATGTATATTATTTATTCAACTTCAACCGTCCAGAATAGGAGTAAATGATAAAGAAGGATTCCTAAAGATGACACAAGAAGGTTTATTGAGTATGATAATTATTAGACAGAACAATATAGAAAAGCTGGAGAGTCATCGCAAATGCTCTTGTTTTCCTTCTCAAATCAGAGCTAATATATGCTTAAAAGCAATTTTCATAATTTTGGGAAGACAACACTCCTGTCGTAAAGTAGGTGTGATGTTCAATTTGTCTCAATTCCAAACACATAAAGAACATTGAGTAATAGAAATCATGGTGGTCCATAAAAATGAATTTTAAAATTGATAAAAACCAAGGAGTAAACTTAAAGAATAGTTATAGTGAAAACATGAAACACAATAGAGCAAGAGATTGCACGTCAATAGGAAGTACCAACTTAGCAAACTGCCTTTTTCCTTTTAATTTTCTTATTCCAGAGACGAGATGGGAAAGCCACATCTGCTTCATTGCTGTGATAAAGGAAAAGAAGTATAAAAGTGGCTTGGTAACAGCCTACAAGCCCATTTTGCACCACTGGATGGTACGAATGCTGGTGACATTCAATACAAAGTTAAACTTATCTTCCATACTCATGTATGACCAAATGCATAAAGGCTGGCATCTAGGTGTTCATGCAGCCATCTTTTAAAACATTCAACATTACCCACCCAGGAATTTTTTCGTTCCACATTTTTATTACCACCTAATGTGTGGTTTCTTGTCTCTGAGCATTTTGTAGTTTGTCTGTCATGCAATTTATCGTACAACTCTGTTTTATGCCACATAATGAGAAGAATTCAAGCACCATGATGCAGTATCATAATGGGAGGAAATTTTCATAGTGCTTTAGTTTCTCTTATAACATTTTATGTTTCATAAGCTCGCAATAAAACTAAGACCATGGTTTCAGAAACTACGACCATTACCATACCATTCTGGTATTGAAATCAGCACTGGTATGGGTGCCATGCCGAAATAGCTGTACCAGTAATACCAGCTTTATTAGTCTATACTGGTCTGTACTGGTGCATAACAGCAATACTGTACCAGCCGTACAGGGGTTAGTGCTGTTTCTGCTTTTTCAATATTTTGAAATATGTCAGTATCGATACATACAATCATGTACCAGTACCATACTGTTCCGATGGAAAATGATATGGGATTTGGTACTTGTATAACACCAGAATAGACCAGCTATAGAAGTTACAAAAACCAGCTACAGGAATTGCAGATATGAAATTAAAGCAGAAAAAGAAGACTCCAACAAGCACTAGAGGTATCTCCAGGATAAGATAATAACCAAGGATTCAAGTTCCTACAGGACACCGGGATGGGATACCATCCCATGTGTCGGTACAGCATCCCAACCGCAGCACTTCCCATTCCATGAGAAAACCCGAACAATCCTATTCTATGCGATTTAAAATCTTAATAATAACTACAAGAATAAAGATAATTAAAAGACCCACTTTATAGACTTGGCAATATTAACCTTTTTCCTCCGGATGCCAAACACATTAAGATGATACAAGGAACCAGCAAGTACACCACATATACCAGGTACAAGTGACCATTTCCAGGATGACAAAAGAAGCTGCAAAAAAAAAAAAAAATGGAAATGAGGTAAGCAGCAGTAATTTTCGGAAATATTAGTTAAGAAATAATAGAGGCCCTGAAAAAGAACTAACCTGAAGGCCCACCAAATATATGAAAGACTTGTCACTGAAGTGTATACCAAATATACGGAACCGTGATGTAACTGGTATATCAAAATAAAAGGGTACAAAGGAAGCAAATATAAGACCATATGGTCCAGATGCAAGTACACCTAATTTGGGATCTGCATGGAACAAATAACAAACTGAGAACTATTATCATATTTGGAATAAAGATGCAGCCTAAACTCAAAAAGTTGTAGAAGAATACAAAAGGCAAGTAAAATGTCCTATGAAAAGTAACAGAATGAGAGAAATGAATGTTTATGAATGAGGGAAGCAAGAACATTCCAAACAAGCGCTTAGAATTTTATCAAAGCCATGGTCCCAATTTCTGGTGGGATGTCCTGTAGGATATCAAGATAGGGTATCATCCTGAGTATCAAGACAGAACAATCCCACCACTATCCCAACATCCCAATCGGCACATCTTAAGACATCCCCTATCCCGAGTGTCAAGACGGGATGGAATGGCCGCGCGTCCTATTCCATGGGAAAACCAAGACAGCCCCATGCAATAGAACTTAAAACCTTGACTAAAACAATAAAACAAGTTTAAGCACACCATCAAACACCATGGTTAAGTAACTTTATGCTTCTGAAAACTGATTCAAAAAAACAGGGCCAACTAGGTTAAACAGATCTGGGCTCCATACAGCCCAGTGAAATAGGTTTTACAATATGGCTGGTGAGGTTCATAAATTCTACAAACCGCTTTCACCTAATCATATGTATCAGTGTCTTTAGCAAGTCATGATGCATAAACTATTAGATGTGTGCCCTAGAAAGCCAATTATTGGCTGACACATTTATTTTTCAGGACTTGTATTTGAACTTGTAAAATTTTTATTATTAATAAAGAGCATTCTCATTTTTAGTCATGTTTATGTGTCCATGATTTGTCCTAGAAATTAAGAAAGATGATTTTACATATTCTCAAGATGTTGAGAATTTAAAACATACACTATTAATGGTTAATTTCTAAATGCTCCCAATTAGAGGATCATCATGAAGGACGGTAATTGATCCAGTTAGATTGGTGCATGATCACCTCCTTCACAAGCAAATGAGTCTCAAGTCTGTAGTGTGGTGACACTAGGGTGATAATGCAGATGGTTGTTCTAAAACAACTTGCATTGAGCATAACCATTACGAGAAATCACTTGGATGTCTACTCACTCGTCGGTGGTATTCTCAATGCTGCAGTGGTATGACTAGTCCTTACCTATGGTGCATTGGCTATTTGCAGTGAGGCTGCTATTGTTTGACTGCATGTGTACTTGATCCCTAACCATTCGGATCCTTGTTGTATATGTTAGCTATGATGGGTTCAGGTTCACTGTTTAGAGTATGATGCATTTAAATGGAAACTATCGATCTTAGTAGAAAAGATATAATCCTATGTGATTCGCAAGACTGAGTTCACTAAGTCTGTGGCCAAAGCAAGATAAATACTGGAAAGGAGTTTCTACAAGATTCATAAGAGAACTCAAATTGAGCCAATCTTGCATATCACTGATGATGGGGTTTGACAAGTTATCCATGACCTCTGTCAAGTCGGGATTCTCGATAGAAGAACTGAATCATCTGATAACTGTATCTAGAGGTTCATACTTCCATTCTACTAGGTTGCCACTACATATTAGGTGTCACTGATGGATTGTAGGATTCACGAGCATCATCTTGATAATCGATGATTCTCGATGGGCGGTGTTGGAATTGTTCCAATCCATCGAAAGAAGTTTTGATGATATTATGATAGAGATCATAATGTATCTCACTATTAGATAGAATAGAACCTACGGGATCACACAAAAGAGGTTTCTATCGATCCGATGATTGATCGACGATTGTGAATTGTTGAGGATATAATTGTCAATACGATTGATAATTAACTCAAGAAGGATAAATTAATAATTTGATTACTAATTAGACTCAATTTGATTGAGAAATAAGTCTAATTGAATTGGATTTAGTTTGACTTGAATTGAATTTGGTTTCATTGAGTTATGAGATGACTCAATTGTCATGGAATCAATTTCTGATTTGATCTGAATTTGGGTTCAATTAAATCTTAATTAGATTAGGATTTAATCTGATTAGAGACCTAATTAGATTAGGTCCAATCAGGTGTTTGGGTTTAAACCAAATTATTTTTGGTTTGAGGCTCAATCCAAAACCCTAGAGTCCATTTTATGAAGGATTCTTTCATGCGCCACCCATTCTCTATGCCTCTTCTCTCCTCATGCAAATTTCAGATTTGTCTGAGGTTTTTCATATTTTTCCACCTCTTGGTCGACCACTTATCCTCTCATTTGGATATGGATAAGTTTTGGTTTGAATTTAAAATTTAATTTGATTTTTTGACAGAGTTTGACTCTATCAGGATTCTACTAGGCACCCCCTTAAAAATATCTGTTTTTGGGACGTCTCTAAGAGGTCTTTTTGATCTGAACGAAATTTGGCCGACCACTAGAGTGAGAGAGGGACTTGTTGGCATCCTTCCTTCCAAGTTTAAAGAAAAAACTCCATTGGTACAAGACATAGCACTCGGAGGAAAAAAGTTGTGCTGATGTTGCCTTTTCTTCTACCTCCACTGCTTCTTCAATTGAAGATCGTCTTCCAGATCTGAAGAAAATTCTAATCAATCATCAAAAGATCTTCTTTGCAAGGGAGCTAGCACCCCGGGGAGATAGACGAGTCTCAGATAAGATCGGATCTCGTGTGGATACCTATAGAGGCCGGGCGTTTGCACGGCTTCAGGAATCTATCAAGTTTTGATCATCGGCTGCGGAGTTCTTCGACCCGCGATAAGGTATGAGATCTGATCTCATAAATTAATTTTGGATTTCATATGTCTTAGATCCATGTTAGGGAAGATTTTAGATCTGATTTAATGCATGATAAAAATAATTAATCTATTTTATTCCACTGCGATTTCAAAACAGTTTTGAAATACATGCATGTAATCTGCCCTTCCCTTTCTAACATAAACTCCCATCATAAAGTGCTCTTGATACAGAAAACTCCCCAGATGATGCATAGGGCAGTTGTATAGGAGTTTTAGCAGCAAGGGATTCTGACAGATCTCTAACCAGGCTCTGCAAGAGTTTCTGTTTTACATCAATCAACCTCTAGAATCCTAACATCAAAACTATAATTAATCTATTTCATCCACTCTTCTATCTTCAATTTTTTGGTGGTCTCAGTTTAAAAAAAACAGTGGACTAAGTGGCATAGAGTGAAGTATACAAATATGATGAACTCTCAAGCACACATCTATTCACCCAGTCCCATGTAAAGACAAGTGAGAACTGTTTGAGTGAATGATGTTTAGTACTAGTCTACCATGTGCTTCAACAATGCGGCTGCATGAAATATGAAATTTCCAATCAGTCACTAACAGATGCAAACTGAGTTTGGAATTAGAAATTACCAGATAATAAAGTAGTGCATGGTTGGGAGGTGCACCACTACAAGAGAGAGAGAATGGAGGGAGACGAAAAAACAAGCACTGACAAGTAAGATCCCAAATGGGAGAGAGGCATTCCAGACTATGTTTCTATTACATAACCATGGTTCAGGGTTGATCAGTTATCAAACAGAGGATGGCAAAGCTAAAAGTAAAAAATGACAATAAAAGAGGAAGAATGGATGGAAACCCCAGGTTAATATATAGTAAGCTGGAAAAAAACAAAAATAGTGGGGTTGGGTAAAGGGGATTGAGCATTCCTAAATCCTTTAAGGAGGTAGGCAGCCATAAGTTAAACCATAGCATTCACCCAAATCTAAATCTAGTATGTCCTGTATAATAAGAGATAACATGGGTTTTAGGGTCATATAAGACGGATATACAAAGAAAAAAGCCACCTGGAAAGAGTGCATGAGCAGCTTAAGAGGTATTCTACCTGATGATTTAAAGGAGATGCACGTTGTTCCTTCATGAGGAAAGTTGTTCGAACTCACCTTTCTGATGTTCATTTAGGACAAAAGGCTAATTTGGTAACTCCTTTCTTTTCATTAAAAAGATAATACATTTCAAAAAAGAGTAGGAATACAAAGCTGGGAGTCTAGATCCCTAGAAAAGAACAAATCGCCACTAACGCTCACATTTTAGCCTGAACCCATTAATCTGAAAGCAAGCTAACCAGATAAACCTGTCAAACCAACATCATCATATTCCCAAGTGCCCTGGCAAGTTGGGTCTGGTACAGTTTCATAGCATAGATGCATTTAAATGTTGCACATGTATTAACATATTTTTATAGACAAATTTCTATAAACCCCCCTGAAAATAAATACAACCATTAGCTTAGGTTATCATTCTGATTGAGATAAACAAGGAGTTCACCAAAGTATGGTGAATCTATCAATAAATTATTTTTAAGAATTCATAATTAGATTGAATCACAATCAACTATCAAAATTGAACTTGACACTATCTTACCAGCTCCACCATCATTAGGACAAAAGGCTCATTTGGTAACCCCTTTATTTTCATTAAAAAGATAATATGTTTCAAAAAAGAGTCAGAATGTGAAAGTGGAAGTCTAGATCCCTAGAATACAACACAATCGCCACTAAAGTTAGCATTTTGGCCCGAACCTATAAACCTGAAAGCAAGCCAACCAGATAAACCCGTTTAACCTATATCATCATATTCCCAAGTGCCTGTTGGCAGGTCAGGTTATGTACAGTGACATGGCATAGATGCATTTAAATGTTGCACGTGTTAATATATTTTTATAGTCATTTTCCATAAACCCTCAAAATAAATACAACCATTAGCTTTGGTTATTGTTGGGGATAAATCCCGCACCCGCCGAAGTCTAGCCCGATGCTCGGCCCAATGCAACCAGTAGCCGCTGAAGAGCTTTAGCGCCAGGCGCCAGGCCGAGCCCCTACCACGGCCGAACTGCCTAGAGGCCGAACTCCCCTGCGCCAAGGTCCGGGCCGAACTGCCTAGAGGCCGAACTCCCCTGCGCCAAGGTCCGGGCCGAACTGCCTAGCTGCCGAACTCCCACCGCCAGCCGAACTTCCTGACGGCCGAGCTCCTTGGACTCCAAGCGGCAGGACTTCTTCGGGAGACGGACTCCTCCCAGACGCCCGTTCGGCCACCCGAGCTCCCCCGGGTTTTCCTTTCGGACCGACTCCAGGCGAGCCCAGGCGGCCGAACCCCTTCGGACCGACTCCAGGCGGTCGAACTCCTCGGCAATCGTCCCTCGGCCGAACTCTACAGATGGCCGACCCTTCAGCCAGCCGAGCTCCTCCCGGGTTTCCCCTTCGGCCGAACTCTGTTACAAGTCCGAACTCCTCTGGACGAACTGTCGCCTGCAGCAAGACCGGACGGCGCCTTCCTCTCCGTACCGGACTCCATGCGGCCCACGACTCGCCAGTATGGCTCCCACGATCCACCGGACGACGCCTTCCTCTCCGTACCGGACTCCATGCGGCCCACGACTCGCCAGTATGGCTCCCACGATCCACCGGACGACGCCTTCCTCTCCGTACCAAACTCCATGCTGCCCGACGACTCTCTGCCAGACGGCACAGCCGTCACCATCAACTAAGCTCCGCTATAAAAGGACCCCTCCCGACATACTAAGGCTAAGCTCTCTGAACTCTCGACTCTCTAAGCTCTCCTCCACATCTCTAAGCTCCGGAACTCATTCCGAGCACTCCATTACTGTTGGCCGGAAACTAACTTGACCGTCGGAGGGTCCTGCCGGAGCCACCACCCCACCGGTTCCGGACGGGACTTCGTTTTGCAGGTCCCCGGCGGCGCCCAGCGGCCTCGATTGCGGCGACCTCCGGCGGCGACGGATTTCTGCACCAACAGATTGGCGCTAGAAGGAAGGGCCTGAACCTTCGAGGTTCCCTTGTTCTTAAAGGAGTGCTCGGCGACGATTTCCTTCCCCTGCTCCGGATCTCTCTTCTCCCTCTTCAGTATTCCTTTTCTGGAAAGAAAAATGCCCCCCAGAAGAGCCTCGACCCGGAGGTCGGCAGCCTCCGCGGCCCGATCCCGTTCGGGTCCGTCCGCTCCCACTCCGGCCCCGGCGACACGGGCCCGCTCCGTACTCGCGGTAGATGCGGAGCGGTTCGACCTGCTTGCCCAGCAGGTCCGCGATCTTACGGAGGCGGTGCAGGCAGTGCAAGGCCACGCATTCGCGAGGTCCGGCGCCCACTCGACCGGCGCGGGGTTCCCCGGAGCCCGGGAACCCAGTCCAGGAGCGACCGATGTGGGCTACCCGACCTCCGGCCCTCGGGAGAGAAGGGCAGCCGGCAAAGAGCCCCTGCTCGGACCGCGGCTCGACCCAGGGAGAAGGCTTCGCACCTATTCCGCGAGAAGACCTTGGGGATTAAGGATCGCGAAGATTTCCTGGATCAAAGGCTCTTGGAGATGGGACGACGCATAGAAGAACTTCGTCATACTCCTTCCTCCCGCGGTAACGATATTTGCACTGATCCTCCCTTCTCACAGAAAATTATGCAGGAACAGGTACCGCCGAACTTCAAGCTCCCGCATTTTGAAAGCTACGATGGGACCACCGACCCGGTCGACCATTTGGAGGCCTTCAGGACGACGATGTTACTCCATGGCGCGCCTGATGCCATTTTGTGTCGGGCTTTCCCTTCTACCCTCAAGGGAGCGGCCAGGAATTGGTACTCGGCGCTTAAGCCGGGCACCATCCTGTCGTTTGACCAAATGAGTCAACAATTCGCGGCCCACTTCGTCAGCAGCAAACGGCCGCGCAGAGGCTCGGATTCCTTGTTGGCCATCAGGCAAAAAGAGGGGGAACCCATCCGGGCTTACGTCACCCGGTTCAACGCTGCCGCGCTGGAAGTCCGGAACCTGGACCAATCAGTTGCTATGGCCGCCCTCAAGGGCGGCCTTCAGAAGAACGACCTGCTGTTTCTCCCTGGAAAAGAAATATCCCAGGGACTTCGCTGACATGCTAGCTCGGGCCGAAAGCTATGCCCGGGCAGAAGGAGGCTTTTCGAGGCCAAGGATGGTGAAGCTCGCGACAAGCGACGAGTAGGCAGAGCGGGAAGGCCCTGCCGAAGGAAAGAAAGCGCACCGAAGCCTTGGCCGCGTTCCCGAACTCCCCCTGGTCGCGGGCGTGCCCGGACTCCACCTCAGGCTCGGGGGCGGGAAGCCACCGACGGAAGGGCGCGCCGAAGTTCTCCTCGGCACCGAAGTCCCACCCGACGCCGAAGTTCCCCCCGGCGCCGAGGTTCTCCCCCGCGACGAGGTCCCTCCCCGCGCCAAGGTTCTCCCCTCCGACGGCGTTTTCACAGCTACGCCCCCCTCAACGCCCCGAAGGCTCAAGTGCTGCTGGAGATCAAGGGACGACTTCCGGAGCCGGAGAGGATGCGTTCCCATCCCAGAAAACGCAACCCCAACAAGTTCTGCCTTTACCACCGTGACCACGGTCACGATACCGAGGAGTGCATCCAGCTCCAGGACGAAATCGAGGAGCTGGTCCGGCGGGGCAGGCTTGGCCGATTCCTGCGAAGACGATCTAAAGAGCAGGAAGATCGGCCGAGAATGTTGCCGCCGATTGGGGAAGATCGGCAGGAGGACCGGCCGTCTCTTGGCGTCATTAACACCATCTCGGGAGGACCGCAGCAGGGAAAGACCGACGAATCCGAGGGATCGGCAAAGAGGCAGAGGACCTCGGAGCCCGTGACCTTCACCGAGGCAGACGCCCAGGGGATCCAGATTTCCGCATAACGACGCGGTTGTAATCTCTTTAAACGTCGCTGATTATGATGTACGCCGCGTTTTGGTGGATAATGGAAGTTCGGCGGACATATTGTTTTACGATGCCTTCTTAAAAATGTCCCTACCTGACACCCGCTTAGGACCTGTAAATTCCCCCCTG
>QRFJ01000183.1:792664-847664 GCA_006176705.1 Cocos nucifera
TTTGAGTTCTCTTATGAATCTTGTAGAAACTCCTTTCCAGTATTTATCTTGCTTTGGCCACAGACTTAGTGAACTCAGTCTTGCGAATCACATAGGATTATATCTTTTCTACTAAGATCGATAGTTTCCATTTAAATGCATCATACTCTAAACAGTGAACCTGAACCCATCATAGCTAACATATACAACAAGGATCCGAATGGTTAGGGATCAAGTACACATGCAGTCAAACAATAGCAGCCTCACTGCAAATAGCCAATGCACCATAGGTAAGGACTAGTCATACCACTGCAGCATTGAGAATACCACCGACGAGTGAGTAGACATCCAAGTGATTTCTCGTAATGGTTATGCTCAATGCAAGTTGTTTTAGAACAACCATCTGCATTATCACCCTAGTGTCACCACACTACAGACTTGAGACTCATTTGCTTGTGAAGGAGGTGATCATGCACCAATCTAACTGGATCAATTACCGTCCTTCATGATGATCCTCTAATTGGGAGCATTTAGAAATTAACCATTAATAGTGTATGTTTTAAATTCTCAACATCTTGAGAATATGTAAAATCATCTTTCTTAATTTCTAGGACAAATCATGGACACATAAACATGACTAAAAATGAGAATGCTCTTTATTAATAATAAAAATTTTACAAGTTCAAATACAAGTCCTGAAAAATAAATGTGTCAGCCAATAATTGGCTTTCTAGGGCACACATCTAATAGTTTATGCATCATGACTTGCTAAAGACACTGATACATATGATTAGGTGAAAGCGGTTTGTAGAATTTATGAACCTCACCAGCCATATTGTAAAACCTATTTCACTGGGCTGTATGGAGCCCAGATCTGTTTAACCTAGTTGGCCCTGTTTTTTTGAATCAGTTTTCAGAAGCATAAAGTTACTTAACCATGGTGTTTGATGGTGTGCTTAAACTTGTTTTATTGTTTTAGTCAAGGTTTTAAGTTCTATTGCATGGGGCTGTCTTGGTTTTCCCATGGAATAGGACGCGCGGCCATTCCATCCCGTCTTGACACTCGGGATAGGGGATGTCTTAAGATGTGCCGATTGGGATGTTGGGATAGTGGTGGGATTGTTCTGTCTTGATACTCAGGATGATACCCTATCTTGATATCCTACAGGACATCCCACCAGAAATTGGGACCATGGCTTTGATAAAATTCTAAGCGCTTGTTTGGAATGTTCTTGCTTCCCTCATTCATAAACATTCATTTCTCTCATTCTGTTACTTTTCATAGGACATTTTACTTGCCTTTTGTATTCTTCTACAACTTTTTGAGTTTAGGCTGCATCTTTATTCCAAATATGATAATAGTTCTCAGTTTGTTATTTGTTCCATGCAGATCCCAAATTAGGTGTACTTGCATCTGGACCATATGGTCTTATATTTGCTTCCTTTGTACCCTTTTATTTTGATATACCAGTTACATCACGGTTCCGTATATTTGGTATACACTTCAGTGACAAGTCTTTCATATATTTGGTGGGCCTTCAGGTTAGTTCTTTTTCAGGGCCTCTATTATTTCTTAACTAATATTTCCGAAAATTACTGCTGCTTACCTCATTTCCATTTTTTTTTTTTTTTGCAGCTTCTTTTGTCATCCTGGAAATGGTCACTTGTACCTGGTATATGTGGTGTACTTGCTGGTTCCTTGTATCATCTTAATGTGTTTGGCATCCGGAGGAAAAAGGTTAATATTGCCAAGTCTATAAAGTGGGTCTTTTAATTATCTTTATTCTTGTAGTTATTATTAAGATTTTAAATCGCATAGAATAGGATTGTTCGGGTTTTCTCATGGAATGGGAAGTGCTGCGGTTGGGATGCTGTACCGACACATGGGATGGTATCCCATCCCGGTGTCCTGTAGGAACTTGAATCCTTGGTTATTATCTTATCCTGGAGATACCTCTAGTGCTTGTTGGAGTCTTCTTTTTCTGCTTTAATTTCATATCTGCAATTCCTGTAGCTGGTTTTTGTAACTTCTATAGCTGGTCTATTCTGGTGTTATACAAGTACCAAATCCCATATCATTTTCCATCGGAACAGTATGGTACTGGTACATGATTGTATGTATCGATACTGACATATTTCAAAATATTGAAAAAGCAGCAGCACTAACCTGTACGGCTGGTACAGTATTGCTGTTATGCACCAGTACAGACCAGTATAGACTAATAAAGCTGGTATTACTGGTACAGCTATTTCGGCATGGCACCCATACCAGTGCTGATTTCATACCAGAATGGTATGGTAATGGTCGTAGTTTCTGAAACCATGGTCTGTTTTATTGCGAGCTTATGAAACATAAAATGTTATAAGAGAAACTAAAGCACTATGAAAATTTCCTCCATTATGATACTGCATCATGGTGCTTGAATTCTTCTCATTATGTGGCATAAAACAGAGTTGTACGATAAATTGCATGACAGACAAACTACAAAATGCTCAGAGACAAGAAACCACACATTAGGTGGTAATAAAAATGTGGAACGAAAAAATTCCTGGGTGGGTAATGTTGAATGTTTTAAAAGATGGCTGCATGAACACCTAGATGCCAGCCTTTATGCATTTGGTCATACATGAGTATGGAAGATAAGTTTAACTTTGTATTGAATGTCACCAGCATTCGTACCATCCAGTGGTGCAAAATGGGCTTGTAGGCTGTTACCAAGCCACTTTTATACTTCTTTTCCTTTATCACAGCAATGAAGCAGATGTGGCTTTCCCATCTCGTCTCTGGAATAAGAAAATTAAAAGGAAAAAGGCAGTTTGCTAAGTTGGTACTTCCTATTGACGTGCAATCTCTTGCTCTATTGTGTTTCATGTTTTCACTATAACTATTCTTTAAGTTTACTCCTTGGTTTTTATCAATTTTAAAATTCATTTTTATGGACCACCATGATTTCTATTACTCAATGTTCTTTATGTGTTTGGAATTGAGACAAATTGAACATCACACCTACTTTACGACAGGAGTGTTGTCTTCCCAAAATTATGAAAATTGCTTTTAAGCATATATTAGCTCTGATTTGAGAAGGAAAACAAGAGCATTTGCGATGACTCTCCAGCTTTTCTATATTGTTCTGTCTAATAATTATCATACTCAATAAACCTTCTTGTGTCATCTTTAGGAATCCTTCTTTATCATTTACTCCTATTCTGGACGGTTGAAGTTGAATAAATAATATACATATACACACATTTGTATACATATATATGTGTGTCTGTGTATTTATATGTATATATATGTATGTATGTATGTACACACACACAGAAACACCTGCAAATGCACACCTGCACATGCACACACACAGCCGCACGTGCGCATGCACACACATACGTATATATATATACATATGCATTATATATATATATAGAGCCAGACTAGAATCAGGTCGACCAGATTTGGATTTAGATCCAGTCAGGTCAATACTCTATAATAGAGATCCTACATCAATGATCCAAGCCATTGAATGTAATCTACAATCTCAAAACTGCTTTCACACAAAAAATCATATAATTTGGAGATCCCTAGCCTATGCATCAAGTAGTCAAAAATTAGATAGCCTAAATAAAATTGAATTAGATATATTTTTCGTTACTTGATGTATAGACTAGGGATCTTTAAATCATATGATTTTTGGTATGCAAGCAATTTTGAGGTAGTAGATCACATTTAATGGTTTGGATCATCGATGTAGGACCTTCATTGTCTAGTTTTGATCTGACTGGATCTGAGCCTGAATTCGGTCGACCTTATCCAAGTTTGTCCCTATACATACATACATACATACATACACATATATATACCCAGTTAATCTTGTTTGTTCCACTTAATCCCTTTTTCATGGCCACATATCTTTACAGCTAAGGAATGGGAAATCTTTCTCCTGTTACATGAATCAAATGTTTTATTTCATCCGGGAAAAGCCATCTCTTTCTCAACAATGTCTTTGTCATTTGATCCAATAGCGTTCCGTTAGATAGGAATAGATTTAATAAATACTGATAACTCTCGGATAGAGTATTAGAATGGAAAGATCCATTAGATAATGAACTGTTGGTTCTAAGCCATCTCTGGTGATGAATCAACAATTTGAAGTGCTTTTCTTGCATATTCTTGATGAACCAGCGTTATATATACATACATACATACATACATACGCACATCCATACATACATATACATACACATATATACATACACATATACACACACACACTAGTGTTTGTATACACACACACACACACACAAACTTGTGTATATATATATGTATACACATGTATCTATATATACACATGTACACACACACGTATATACATGTGTGTGTGTGTGTGTGTGTGTGTATATATATATGTGCACATGTATATATATACATGAGCATGTACATGTGTGTGTGTGTGTATATAGATACATGTATATACATGGACATGTATACATACATCTATATGCATTTGTATACATACATCTATATGCATATGTACATATACATCTATATCCATATATACATCTATATGTATATGTACATATATATGTCTATATACATGTATGTATACATATATATGTATATATACATACATATATCCATCGATATGTTCATACTACGATTTATCTATGAGCTTTTACAACATTAGTTTCAAACTAAAGATACCAAACCTTAGAAAACCTTTACAACATAAAATTCTCTAAAATGTTGGGCAATAACGTTTCTTGAATTTTATATTTTCTTCTACCAGCAACCAGGTATGTGCAATGCACATTTGAGGATTTGCGGGGGCGGGGGGGGGGGAGGGGAGAGGGAAAGAGAGTTCAATTTATTTGGGAGTTGAACTAGAGAAAGATATAGGGTCCTCCAACCAGTTTGCAAGTGAAAGGGCTCCATTTTGATTGGAGACGAGGAGAGGGAATACATGTGATTGCTAATGCAGGCAAGAAAATTAGGAGATAATTAATGTCTGAGGGAAGAGTAAGGAAGAGCCGGTAATAGAGTCTAGTCTGTTTAGGAGTTGATTATGAGGGTTCAATCTATTGGGGTGCCAAATTAGAGAAAGAGAGAGAGCCTGGTCTATTTGTGAGTTCTAGGTTTGATCCAATTGGAAAGAA
This sequence comes from Cocos nucifera, assembly GCA_006176705.1. Taxonomy (NCBI): domain Eukaryota; kingdom Viridiplantae; phylum Streptophyta; class Magnoliopsida; order Arecales; family Arecaceae; genus Cocos; species Cocos nucifera. Next base: position 797,795 of record QRFJ01000183.1, read on the forward strand.
ATAAAGAGTGCATGAGATGGTAAATGGGAGAAAGTGGGTAAGTGTATATATTTAAGATAAATAGGAGGGGTGTTCTCGGCACAAAAATTGAAAGACAGAATCAAGACTGTGTTTTCAAAACTGTCAGTTTTAAATATAGTATGTAGATGTTAATTTTGTATTTTTCAATTTTCACTTCTGTGAAAATCGCCAAAACTACAAAAACCAAAACTCCTCGGGATACCTGAGGTTGAAAGCAAGTTTTTGAACCTTGCTATGTGTTAACAATGATCAGAATGATGTCCATATGTTCCTTCACATTGGTCAAGTATTATTGTTTGTTTGACTTCTGTCTTTAAATCTGGCACAAAGAATTTCCCAGTATTACAAGGGAGCATCTTATTGGATGATGATGTAAGGGCCTTTTTGACAGTGCATGCATGCATGTTTTGCCCACAATTTCTTAGACAAATAACCATGTTTTTTCTTTATGCATATTAAATTATACAGATTAGGCGTTTAGGTTAGTCATAGTTCACATAGATTTTAATCAGATCTTGTTTTTGTATGATTTAATTTTTTCCTTGGGTGTCTGGGCATTTCTTGCTGGTAGGCATTTTGCATGCAAAACAGTTGCTTATGATGTTTGCCTTCATATGTGGGGAAACTTGTTTCAAAATTACACATTGCAGATTTATTACATATAAGTAAAGAAGCTGTAGAGCCAAGCAGAAATTACTGTGAATTTTCTTGTAAGCATACAGACATCCTTAGAATGTCACTTTCTTGGTTGCCCTTTTAGTTCCTTCTTAGTGATACAGATGGATGTTGGAACTGGTTCCAATTCCAGTCACTTCTTGTCTTTAATATTAGGCAGTCCGATGTCATACAAGTTTTTGTTCCGGCTTGTTAAAGTGACCCTGTTATTTTTGTTGTTATTCTTAATGTCTTCACTTTTTAAGTTATCAATGTGCACATATTCATTTTTTAATGGAACTTCAGTTTGACTATATTTTTCCCCTAGGTTTCTGATTGTGACCTTTATTATTTTGCTTAGAAAACATGCCCATACTATAAATACTAGTTTTGTTTCAAAAGTATCAGCCATGTGAATCCTTGTCTGCATTTATTTTGGGTAGGCAGTGTTTTCTTTTTTAAAAAGAAATTACATCTATTTCAACCTACAACATTTGTTTGGTAGCTACAGATTCTTTTTCTGTTACCATACTAATTTATATTTTTTGATTTGCCTAATTGAAGAGAGAAGATTATGCATGAATCTGAGTACTAATAATAGATTCAATAAGGTTGTCATCTTTGATTATGATTTATAAGTTGTTGCATGGGAAGTTGATTTCAGACACTAAATTGTTTGATTTTCTGTTTTATGTAATTTTTTATTAGATCTTTTGTTGCCTATCTTGATCTTGTAATTTGATTCTACAGTTTCCAGAAATGGTAGCGTCATTTTTCTCGCGGTTATTCTTGTCCTCTTCTACAAGCTCATCACGCACACCATCAAGCGGGAATGTAATTGGAAATGTACCTTCTTATGCAGCTCGTCAAGTACAGGCAAGTTTTCTTTCTCATTCTTTACTAATAGAGGACAAGTTTGCTGTTGGTTTGATTACTCATTTAGGTTGGTTAGCTTTATGTTTCCTAATTATTGGACATTGAAAGCCTTTTGCTTCTCTCTCTCTTTTTTTTTTAATTATTATTTTATAATGGGTTCTTAGATGTACTAGTCTCCTATTTATTGAAATCATGGATTGTCCAATTTATATTCATATTTATACATTTGGTGCTGGTAAGATTTCTTCTATATATTTAAAAATTGTGTCGCAAGTGGAAATCTTAATAATGATTGCCGCTATCTTTTGCACAAAGTTTTTGGTCTTGGACCTGTAAACAAGAATTAATATTAGAGTTTTCTCTTCTACATTATTTTCATAATCATATTTTAATTTTTTTTAATATGTGTCATGTAGTCAATTTGAAGTTGAGATTTAATTTGGAATACACTATTTGTATGATCTGATTCTACATCAATCTGTTTGTCTCTTGTTCATTCATTTGGTATGAGAAGATGAATCAACTTGAAATTACAGCTAAAACTGGGGATTACAGTCATAGGTTAATGCTTAGGGCATGTCTGGTTGGGGAGAGTTGGACTCTTGAATAGGAATGGGAATGAGTGACTTTATTCCAACTATTTGGTTAGGAGAAGTCCCATTCTCATATCGATTATAACAGAGAATGGGCATATGCCCTAATCCCCCCCAAATACAAAACCTACTCTCCCCTAATATTCAAATCTCATTCCAACTCTGATTTCGATTCTGGTCGTGAACCAAATGCATTAGGATATGGCCATTCCGATTCCCATTCCAATCCATTCCGATTTTGATTCCAGTCCGAACCAAATATGCCCTTAGTGACAACAAGTTGCAAGTAATTTGAATTGTCATTATATCAAAATTTATTGTTTTGTTGTAGAAGTAGAACTTCAGTCTCTGTGGTTAAAATGTTCTTAGTCTTAGGCACAATATGTTGAAGTTAACATAGGGAGGAAATCGATATGTATCTTAAAAAAAATGATATCCAAGCCAAAGTAATATATATTAAAAGGATGCTAGCCATAGTTATACTCAACCTAGTGTGAGGACTCAAGCGTATATTTAGTCTCACATCAGTTATTCGTTGGGAAGATCTTGAGTACTTATACAAGGCTAAGAAATCCAAATAAGACCTTCCAACTAGCTTTTGTGGATGAGGTCCTGAGTCATTATAAATGGTGTCAAAGTTGACTTAGCCTATAGCCTTTGTGGACTAGGAGATATTGTAGCACGAGTTCATTGGGACTGACCATAGGCCGGTGAATGGGTGTGTAGATTTAGACCTTTAGTTTGGCGAGGACATCAAGGCTTAAATGAGTAGAGAATGTGAGGACCTGTTTAGGCATATATTTAGTCCCATATAGGTTATTTATTGAAAAGATCTTGGATACTTATATCGAGCTAAAGAACCTAAATAATATCTTCTAACTAGTCTTTTTGAGTGAGGTCCTAGGTCGTTACACCTAGATTGCTCATTTCATTTTTTTATAAATCAACATATTATTTAAATATAAGCATAAGAAGTAGTTCTTAGCTTAGGACTACAAGTGGGAGTGGGTATGGGCAAGCAGGTTTCTCAAGAAAATTTTGAGTAGGAAATGCTTAGGTGGTGGGGGGGAATAAGTTTTTGTAGGCAATCTAAAATGAAGGTACCACCCTAGGTTGAAGCTTCATACTGCTACATGGTAGTCCAGAATTGTCCACTCACAAATGATTAATAATACTAGCACCAGTAAGTTACTAATGAAAATGGTCTTTGTTGTTATTTGGGCATGCACGATGCTCTTCATGACTCATTCCCTGTGGCTGCTACATCAAAAGGATTGTGCATTAGAAAGTCACTATGATTTAGTGTATCTAGTCACATATACTCATTGTAGCTCTATGTTTGCAACATATTTGATGGCCGAAATTTGGTGGAATATGATAATGTGTCACAAATTCCTCCTAACCAATTTTCTTCCATCTTAATATCTGAAACAAGTGCTCGAGGTTCTATTTTCCATTGGTGGCATCAGGAATGCATCACTTTTCACTACTTGAACAACTCCTTGTTTACCGGTCTTTTTAGTCTATTTTTCTATTATCTTAAGGTGCTATGTTCATATATGTCAACAACTTTTTGTGCTCTATGCTAAGTGGATTAGGAAACTTACGATTGCTAGAATTAGAGTAGAGTAGTAGTTTAGCTTATGCTGTTCTTCTTGTTCCTCTACAATAACTTATCCCTGAAATATCTATTTAAGAGCTATTTTTCTTTTTTTAGATATAACCATATATTAAGTTCTCACCATATTTAGTATGTGTCCAAGTACATTGTATCTAGTAGCCTATAAAGGCTCTTTAAGAGACTGAAAGATAAAAAAATATTCTCTTCCTTCAACATGGTATCAGAGCAACACTCTAGCCGTGCCAAACCCTAGCCATCTTCCTCTCCTTCCCGCAGCCTTTGAGTTTTCTCTACTGTTTTGGCCATGATCATGGTGTAGATTCCCTAGTCCTCTTATCCATGCCATGAGCAGGACACCTCTTCCTTGTGTGCTGCCACTATTATCCTCGGATTTATATGGCGTTGTCTTCGGAAGTCCTGAAGTCGATTCCTTTAGGCACTCTGATCAAGTTGAATGGTGCTATTTATGTCCTCTGGGCTTAGGCCTTATGTTTCTTTGTTGGTTCTCAACGCAAGTTGAAATATCTCACTGATGCCCCTCTTGATGCCTTCTCTTCCTCCAAGTTTTTTTAATGGAGTGATGGCAACTAAAACTATGGATAAGTGGCAAGATGATGACCATGTAGTTATCACTTGGCTTTTGAATAGTTGTGAATTCTCAATAAGTGTCAATATTATGTTTCTATCTACTGCGAAAGATATGTGGGGTGCTCTTAAGGAGATGTATGGATATGAGAAGAATATCAGTTGTATTTATGCCTTATATGAGCAGATTTTTAATCTTCATCAAGATGGGTGATCCGTTAATAACTATTTTGCTGTACTTAAAGGCAAGTGGGATGAATTGACTGTTTATCATGCCATTACTACTGATGCGATAGTCTTGAAGCAATAACATGAGGAATTCTTTGTAGCCAAGTTTCTCTCTTGATTGGATATAGTTTCAATCATGTTTGGTAGTCTCTCTTATTTGACTCTGTTGCCCCATTGTTGACTAGTGCCCTTGCTTGTGTGCTCCGAGTATCTACTATCACTGCTGCTTCTAAATTTTCTCCTACACTTATCGATCAATTTGCTCATGCTGCTTTTAGGGGACATGGCCGGGGCCATGGTCGCAATTTTCCTTCGTGTATTCACTGCACTTGCACTAACCATCCTTCTGAGTGGTGTTGGCAGAAGTTTGGTAAACCAGAGATCGCTAAATCGGCTATTGTTGTTTCTATTAGTGCTGTTTCTATTTCTGATACCACTTTGTCACGGACTCAACCTATTGGCAGGTCAAATCCATGCGGCGCACCAAGGTCACCTGCACAAAGGAGCTAGCCAACATGCATCACGACAAACACACAAAAGAGGCAAGAAAGGGCACAGCAACACACTCAGATGTGGGATTGTAAAAATAATATTTTCATTAAGGAGAATGAAAGATTACAAGCCTATACAATCGTTGCTCAGACTACACCTAAGGGGCTCGGGAGGCAGGGGAGGCAACAATGGACACCGTAAGAATCCATAAGGAAACTGTCCCATTGGATTGTTCTCATCCATCCTCCCAATACTATACAAGTGGGGCATCCACCTAAATCCCACCCGGGGGTTCCAAAGTACCAAGCGGCATTGCATTTTCATGGCAACCCGCATAAGGAAAAACCTCCAAAATTAGCTCAAAACAAGGAAAAAATGGCCCTGCGACGGCTGCACATGTTGACTAGTTACAAGATATGTACAAGACTGTGTCAGAGGCCATTGCCAGGCAAGCTAGGCAACATGGCCTGACAGACTCCCCCACTTGATCAGGTCGGCATCCTCGTCGATGTGCTTCTATTGTATGCCTCGACTCGATCCTCCTCATGCTGCAATGAGTCTTCTGGTTCTTAGCTTGCTTCTGACTCAAGAAGCCCCTTCCACTTCACCAAGTATTGAATCTCTTCCGTGCCACTAGGATGAACTTGGACTCGATCCGCTAGGATGATGTCAACCCGCCTCTCCAAGGAGGTGGAAGTAGGGGCTGGATGGCTTGACTTGTTCCTCGTGGGATCCACTTGATCGGCATGGTATGACTTGAGACAACTTTCATGGAAGACGGGATGTATCCTGAGCCATGCAGGAAGTTACACCCGGTAGGATACATTTCCAACTCTTCCAAGGATTGGGAATGGACCCTCATACTTGTGAACCAGTCCTTTGTGTACTTTGCGAAAGAACCGGAGTTGGGTTGGTTGGAGCTTGACCAACACCATGTCGCCTTGCTTGAAGTCCAATAGTCTCCTTCCCTTATCAGCCCACATGGTGAAGAATTGCCCTTAGAAGCAAGCCCTTAATGCCTTGTAGGCCAGTGTGTAGAAGAGCCAAACCAACCCTGATGACAGTAGCAGTGAGGATGCCATGAGCAGGACACCTCTTCCTTGTGTGCTGCCACTATTATCCTCAGATTTATATGGCATTGTCTTCGGAAGTCCTGAAGTCGATTCCTTTAGGCACTATGATCAAGTTGAATGGTGCTATTTATGTCCTCTGGGCTCAGGCCTTATGTTTCTTTGTTGGTTCTCAATGCAAGTTGAAACATCTCACTGATACCCCTCCTGATGCCTTCTCTTCTTCCAAGTTTTCTGATGGCGAGACGGCAATTAAAACTATGGATAAGTGGCAAGACGATGACTATGCAGTTATCACTTGGCTTTTGAATAGTTGTGAATTCTCAGTAAGTGTCAATATTATGTTTCTATCTACTGTGAAACATATGTGGGGTGCTCTCAAGGAGATGTATGGGTATGAGAAGAATATCAGCCGTATTTATGCCCTATATGAGCAGATTTTTAATTTTCATCAAGATGGGTGATCCGTTAATAACTATTTTGCTGTACTTAAAGGCAAGCGGGATGAACTGACTGTTTATCATCCCATTACTACTGATGCGACGGTCTTGAAGCAATAACATAAGGAATTTTTTGTAGCCAAGTTTCTCTCCAGATTGGATGATAGTCTCAGTCATGTTTGGTAGTCTCTCTTATTTGACTCTGCTGTTCCATTATTGACTAGTGCTCTTGCTTGTGTGCTCCAAGTATCTACTATCACTGCTGCTTCTAAATTTTCTCCTACACTTATCTATTAGTTTGCTCATGCTACTTTTAGGGGACATGGCTGGGGCCATGGTAGGGGCCATGGTCGCAATTTTTCTTCGTGTATTCACTGCACTTGCACTAACCATCCTTCTGAGTGGTGTTGGCAGAAGTTTGGTAAACCAGAGATCACTAAACCGGCTATTGTTGTTCCTACTAGTGCTGTTCCTATTTCTGAGACCACGAGCGATGTTATTACACTTACTAAGACAGACTATGATAGATTATTGCAGCCACGTGCCTTTTCATTCTTTGCGTCTCCATCTTCTAGGTCTGCTTCGGCTACTGCTCATGGTAGGTTCTTGCTTTTAGACTCTGGTGCCTCCACCCACCCATATGACAAGTAATTGGTCTTTATTTTCCACCTTGTCCCTTTCTTCTACTCATCCTCCTATATTTATTGCTGATGGCTCTTCTTAGGTTTTAGGAGAGGGGTCAGTGGTTGCCTCCTCTTTTTTTCCTCTTGATAGAGTTCTTTATGTTCTTAATTTTTCTGTTAGTCTTCTATCCATAAGTTACTTCACCCGCTCTTGGACTGTGTAGGTACTTTTTTTTCTTTCTACTATCTTTTAGGATCTTCGGACCGGGAAGTAGATTGGTGGCGAGCATGAGTTGTGGGGTCTCTACTATCTGGATGCAGAACCTGTTATCGTTGTTGCTACTTCCCCTACTGCTCCTTAGGATTTAGATCTCTCTTTGGCATTGCAGACTAGGCCATCATGGTATGTCGTCATTAAGTAAATTTATATCTATTCCTTCTATCTTGTCCTATTTGCTATGCGCTGCTTGTGAGTTTGGCAAGCACCATTGTGTGTTTTTTCCTTCTAGTGTCAATAGTCAGAGTAATATTTCTTTTGAGATTATTCATTCGGACATTTGGGGTCCAAGTCCCATGTCTTCCTATTTTGAGTTTCGCTACTTCGTTACCTTCATTGATGATTGTTCTCGGATCACTTGGGTATATCTTCTTCGAAGTCGATCTGATGTCTTCAGTATATTCAAAGAATTCTATATGGAAATAAAGACTCAATTATCTATATCCATTAAGACTCTTCGCATGGATAATGCCTTAGAATTTGGAAGCTCTTTGTTTAAAAAATTGTGTTTCTAATGGTATTATTCATCAGACCTTTCGTGCATACACTTCTCAGTAGAATGGGATTGCTGAATCTAAGAATCATACCCTCCTGAATATGGCCGGCACCTTGATGTTTCATATGCATGTACCTAAAAAATATTAAGGGGATGCTATTCTTATTGCTTGCTATCTTGTTAATCGTCTCTCATCTTCTGTTCTTGCTGGTTAGACTCCCTTCTCCTGTCTTTACTCAAGCAAGTCTTTGTTTCTGCTAAGTCCTTGGGTGTTTGGTTGTCTTTACTTCGTTCACTTACTTGGCCCTCAAATTGACAAACTATCCTCTCGGTCTGTTAAGTGTGTTTTCTTGGGTTACTCCTGCACACAAAAGGGGTATAGATGTTATGATCCAGTTGCCCGGCGTCACTTTATTTTTGCTGATGTTACTTTTTTTGAGTGTCTTATTCTTTTCTCCTTTCGAGGCTTCATTGATACCCGGGTCTGGACCTCCTCTACCTACACCAGCTCCATCACTACAAGTTGTCCCTTCCTTGGATGCTGAGCAGCTCTTAGAGACACTGCCAACAGCTCCTCTTGTTTTGCAAGTTTATCGGCGCTGTCAAAAACCTACAACTCATGTTCACTCCAATCTGCCTTCTTCGAGTCTGGGTTCGGATCCTAAGATATCTGATCTTGATCTTTCTATTTCTTTACGCATGCGCAAACATACATGTATCATGCACTTTATTGCTAATTATATCTCCTTGGACCATTTCAGCCCCTCTTTCTATCATTTTGCCTTAGTCTATATCCTCAGTGTCTATTCCTAAGTCTTATTCGGAAGCACTGTCTGATCCAGCTTAGAAAGCTGCTATGGATGAAGAGATGAATGCTCTTATCAGCTGTGGTACTTGGGAGCTTGTGTCCTCTCGTGTGGGTGTTCAGCCTGTTTCGTGCAAATGAGTGTTTACTATCAAACATCTATCGGATGGGTCTATTGACAGATACAAGGCTCGTTTGGTTGTTAAGGGGTTTACTCGGACTTAAGGGATTGATTATTATGAGACTTTTTCTTTTGTGGCTTGGATGAATTCTGTTCGAGTTGTATTTTCTGTTGGTGTTAATCGAGATTGGCTTGTTTATCAGATGGATGTCAAGAATACGTTTCTTTATGGTGATCTTCTTGAGGATGTCTATATGGAGCAACCATCTGGATATGTTGCTCAGGGGGAGAATCTACTATGCAAGCTTAAGAAGGCCATCTATGGGCTGAAGTAGAGCCCTCATGCTTGATTTGACAAGTGCACAAAGGTTGTTGCTAGTGTAGGGCTCCGATGCTCATAGCTTGATCACTCGATCTTTATCCAAAAAAGTTCACGAGGAATTGTTGTACTTGTTTATGTGGATGATATCCTCCTCACCAGTAATGATACTAAGGGGTATTCAATCTCATTTTATTATCAAGGATCTTGGCAGGCCAAGGTACTTCTTAGGTCTTGAGAATACTTATTATGCTGATGGGGTTAGTCTTTCTTAGAGAAAGTATGCACTTGACCTGCTAGTAGAAACTGGACTTGTTGGCTATAAATCTATCAGCACTCCCATAGCTCCCAATCACAACAACCCCTCTGAAAATGATGAGGATTTTCTAGATCTAGCTCAGTATTGTCGACTGGTTGGAAAATTGATATACCTCACCATTACATGACCAGATTTGCAGTTGGACTGGTCAGCTGGTATATGCACAAGCCAAAAAGAGGACATTGGGAGGCAGCCCTTAGAATTCTTCATTATATAAAAGGCTCTTCAGGGAAAGGACTACTTTTCAAGAAATCTGGACATCGAGGCCTACTCTGATGCAGATTATGTAGGGTCTATGGATGATCGGTGCTCGACCTCTAGCTATTGTACTTATATTGGAGGAAATTTAGTCACATGGAGAAGCAAGAAGCAAAATGTGGTGGTCAGATTCAGTGCAGAGGCAAAGTATAGAGGAATGGCCTATACTACCTATGAAATGATGTGGCTTAAGTCCTTTATGGAGGATTTGGGGGTTGTCTGTACAAAGCCTATAGTTACACATTGTGACAATCAAGCAGTGATTTATATTGCTAGTAATCTAGTCTTTCACGAGTGGACTAAGCATATAGAGGTGGACTGCCACTTTATTCGAGAAGCTGTTTTGAGTGGCAAGATTATAACATCCTTCACGAGTTTAGTAGATCAGTTCCCAGATTTCTTCACCAAAGCTCTCAACTCTACTAGGTTTTCTACTATATTTTCTAAGCTGGGCTTAGTTAATGTATATGCTCCAGCTTGAGGGGGAGTGTTAGAATTAGAGTAGAGTAGTAGTTTAGCTTATGTTGTTCTTCTAGAACAACTTATCTCTGAAATATCTATTTAAGGGCTATTTTTTTTTCTTTCAGATATAACCATATATTAAGTTCTCACCATGTTTAGTATGTATCCAAGTACGTTGTATGTGTCCAAGTATATTGTATCTAGTAGCCTGTAAAGGCCCTTTGAGAGGTTGAAAGATATATGAAAAAATATTCTCTTCCTTCAATGAGGACAATATCTTAGTTAGGTATTTGTGCCACGCTATCCTTTTTTCTGTAGAAAATGCTATCCTTTTTTTTTTGGTGAGGGGTCTTTGAAAAGAGATCCCAAACTAACACTAGGACAAAAGTCTTGCCATCTTATCCCATGCTTGAACAAAGGTACTCCATCCTCTATGCGCTTTTCTCATGCCACTTCATAAACAGACCTATGGCCATCCTTATTATAACCAAAATGGTGGCCTTTCTCTCTGGGAAAACATGGGAATTCCTTTCCTTCCAAATGGCCCAGCACACTGCCATGCTAGTTGGTTCCATATTTTCTTGAACCTCGCTGCACACGCCTTCTTCTCCACCTCGACCTAAAGGAAGTTACCATGGTGAAGTGATCCCTGATCTTTAGGCTATCGTGCAGAGTCCTCCCTACACTTCTTAATTGGACACGCAATTCAAGAATTGGTGGTTTGTTGTTTCTTCCTTCGCACCATATATCATAGATTCTCAGCTAATTGACCACCCTTTCTTGGCCAACATATCACCAATATGCAATCTCTTCTCAGCAGCAGGTGCATGAAAATGCCTATTTACACATGAAAATGCATATTGTTCTCTAGCACTGCTGATATCCAAATTTGCATAGATGAAGGACAATGTAGAGCTCCCCTGTTGAGGAACTTGTAAAATGACTTCACTGACTTTTGAAGCCTCCATGGTACCCCCGTTAAGGATGGTCTCCAACACATCCTGCAAATTCTCCCATTCTATCATTCCACTTTTCGATAACTGGTACTCTAACTTAACCTTCCAACTATGCCTCCCATTCTTTTGAGATTCCCTAAAGACTTCTAGCTTGTGAATGGGGCAATAGAGATCATAGAATAAAATAAAAAATGCAACTTCACCCAACCAGACATCTTCCGACAAATTGACTTTCTTGCCATCTACGTGGAAAACAGTAGATCCCTCCCAAAGGGGTCTAGCACCTAACAGACCTTTCATATTGGAGGAAAAAAGAGTTGAAGATCCTCTTTTGCTCCATATCAGATCTCCATCTTTGGTAGTACACTCCCTTAATCAGATCTTTCCGTCCATCATGAATCTCTAACTCCACTTACCAAGCAACACTAAGTTGAACTCAGTCAAATTAAGAATGCTTTAGTGACCCTCTTGTTTAGATTTACATACAATACTCCAATTCACAAGGCATGAAATATCTTTGATTTTCGCTCTCGCTTCTGCAAAAAGCCCCCCTATTTTGGTCAATCCCATCCATTTTGGAAATCTGAAGATGGACATGGAGTACCAACATAAAGTCAATCCCATCCGCTACCCATTTCAGGACCAAGTCTTGTTTTATGGGACTTTGTATCAGGAGCTTTTAATGAGCAGATCAATAAATCATCTTTTTTTATCCACCTTATGGTTGCCAACTTTTCATGTCAAACTTTGTTGACATCATCTACTTTTTTCAAATATAATCATCATGTGGTTGAATCATTCTGCATGCTCATTGACCAAGTATTGGTGGTCAATGCAAGTCAATGTTATTACAATTCACATCTGTGAGTATGCTGAAGTAAATATCTTTCCATCTTGGTGCTAAACTGCCAATTCAGGGATTAAATGTTGAAAGAGATATGAAAGTTAAAAACGTTTGGATGGGGTAATAGATGGTTTCCTGTTAATAGAGAGGTAAAGTTGACTTAAGCTCAACTAAAGTGAGTAGATACCAAATCTAGTTTCTGAGACTCCTAAGAATTTGCATTACAAGAGGAAAGGATGTTCAAATCAACTGTTGGAGCTAAAGAAGGGCAAAATAATGTTTAGTTTTATGTGTTGAACTAGAGTAATGGAGTTTGATATAACGTTATTTCAATCAAATTAGCTAGGTGCAGTCAGCTGAATGTAAGAATTCTTGTCTCTTGTTGATTTTCTTTTAAGATAAAAGCACCTAAGTCACTTTGGGAAGGACCTGGTAAGGATAACTCTTGAGGGAATTCTTTAGTGATTCATACTTAAGGATGGTCAAGAAATGAAGATACAATAATTTTCTGGTATCTTTTTAGTGAGCTAATTATGGGGTTTCAAAGCTTTTGGTTTCGTTGATGTTCAGCTTGCATGACCCAAGGGAGGGAATGGAAATGAGAGATAAGGTGCACCTGACCACTTTGACAAGAATTAGGCTACAGGTCATCCTTGTGATTTCCACCTAATTAATCCCTATTTGTTAGGCCCTTAGATTGTATGATTTTTCCTTTTGAATCTAGATTATCTCATTAGTAAGTTTGATGCTCCTTTGCTCATAAAATGTACTTAGCATGTCCTCTACTATGCCTTATAACCTTGTGACCTAAGTCTGTGTTCACAGCCCCTTAATGTGAGCCATTACTTAAATGAAGTCCAAAATTGACGTGTTGAAAGATGCATTGGAAAGCTAACAAAATGTAGAATCTAATTTGGAGGGCGAGCCTTGGTGCAATTGTAAGATTTCTATTGTAACATGAGTGTTACAAATTTGAAACACGGAAACCACCTCTTTAATGCTGCATACATCTAACCCACACTAGACCTTACACTGGTAGGAACCTTGTGCATTGGAATGCCCCTTTCTTTGTACAATGGTATGGTTGCTTTAATGTATCTTAGGTGTTATGGGTTGGAAACACGGAAACAACCTCCCAGCATGTTGGGGATAAGGCTGCATATACCCAACCCTCTTCAAACCCCATAGTGATGGGAGTCCACTAGGGCTTTTTTTTTTTTTTTTTTTGGGAGCTTGAAGCTACCAGTGGACCCGACAAAATAGAGTGAAAGCTACATTAATAAGTTACAGTTATGTGATGAGGAACCCACTTTATTTGTCATTCTTCCAATGTTGCACTACAAATGCAAGGTGAAGTTCTATGTTAAGGGCCTGTTTGGCCAAGCTGTAAAAATTAGCTTATTTTAAAATTTTTTTTTTTTTAAATGGAGTTTTAAAAAAAGTACTGTGAGAGGAAAGTAGTTTGTGTTTGACAAAATCATTTGATAAGCATTTTTATCAGTATTTGAGAAGTAGTTTGTATTTGACAAATCTTTCAGAAAAAGTATATTTGACTATCAAATTACGAAAAAAAGCATGTATAGATTTACTTTATAATTAATATTATTTAAATAAATAAATAATTTTAAATATTTATAATGATTAATTTTAATTAATTTTTTATTTAATTAAAATAAAAAAATAAAATAATAAAAAATATATTAAAATTTTAATTTTTATAAATACAATTGAACCAAAGATAATATATATTGAACATTTTACATGATTTTTATATGATAATATACATGTATCAAAATACATCATTCACTAAATAATGAGAGGGTTAGGTGAAAATAAATAGGGATAGTTATGGTAAATAATGATTTTGAGTAAAGATATTTTTGTCTTAAAAAAAATTAATTTTCTGCTTTTAAGAAGAAGCTTCAATTTTCTGCTTCCTCTCTGCAGCAAAAAAATTGCTTCTGCTGCCACTCAAAAGCAGATTATTTTTTAAAATAAGCTTGGTCAAACATCTTGTTTTTTCAAAATAAGTACTTTTTTGGGAAAAAAAATATTTTTTCCTCTCCAAAAGCTTGGCCAACCCTAAACAATGTTCCTGCATCTATGATATTTTATCATTAAAGTTGCTATCTGAATCCAGTTTTTAGAGTGCTGGCTCCAAATGGTCTGCAAGATGCCAATAGCAGCAAATGAAGAACATCTGACTCATCTGAGCCAAGCCCATTTAAGCACTTATCTCAAAAACTGGGCTAGTTAAGGTGCGATGAATTCACTTAGAGCTATTCACATAAGGCTGATGCATGTTTATGTAACTGAACCAACACAGCAGATTTCTTGGTTGACTTATATTTTTGAATCATGATATCCTCACCCAGCAATACAGGAATTAAATTGGATTGAAGAGATCAAGATCATTATAGGGAGTGGGTCTCTGCATTGCTTCAGTACAAGTTATGATTTTGTGGAATTTGAAATTATTTGTAGGACTGAACTGGAGAACTGGCTGCCAACTGAACCACAGCTAAGTTTGCTGTGGTCTAGTAGGTTTTAGCTGGTTTCAAATGCGAGGATAACTTCTTGGCTGTTTCTGTTCTTATCCTTTTTCTTTTTCCTGCGTTTTGAACATTATTTCTATTTTAAGTGTGATTTTCTTACCCAGTATCAGATCTTTTGACAAAAATAGCTCATAGACTCAATGCACATTATTAAGCTCAAGTGCATACATATATTACCATCGGAACATGCTATTTCTCATCATAAAAGGAACTCCGAGGGAAGGAAACATATTGAACTAATCTTCAGTGGCAAATTTAATGATTTTGGCCATTTTATGTTGGATGTTATTCTTCATTATCTAGAGCAGTATATTTTGCAAGTTGTTGGTGAAGTGGGATATGCTTATTTACAAATTTTGATGACTTCCAATCACACTTATACCCTTGAGTCTGGTGCAGCGAAATTATCCTTCCTCTCTGCATGCTCCAGTTCCAGAGCCACCGGAGTCTTCTGTTGCTACATTAGTATCCATGGGCTTTGACAGCAATGCTGCCAGACAGGCACTCATGCGTGCGAGAAATGACATCAATGTAGCCACAAACATCTTACTTGAATCGCAGGCTCAATAGTTGAAATCACTTTTGTCAGAAAATGGGGTGCAGGGTCTTGTATGCTTCCAGAAAGTTGCCCCATGGATATAACGATAGAAGAAAACCATTGTATTGCTTGTGGCTCTTAGCCCTCATCGCATATGTTCACTAACGGGTGCTACCCTGGTTCAGTGTTTCCATTTGGCAGTGAGAAACTCATTCATCAGTATTAGTGGGTGCTGTTATATTATATACCATCAGAGAGGGAGAGCCTGCAATATTCCTCTGTCCAAATATTGAGATGGATGCTGAAAATCAACCAATGTCAATGATGGGTACCATAATGTAATTTTTTGATGTCTTAAGACTAGTGACATGTTTGCTACTGCACTTGAGGTCACATTGTAGTTCAAAGACTCTTGCTGCATGTCACTATTTTGTTATTATTTTGGCAACACATGCATGTCCTAGTGATTGCATTATCATTACAGGTTTAGGATGTGTTTTGTTCTCACAACTTATCATGTTGTTGGACGAGCAAGATCCTCTGTGGTGTGTGTTTTGTATTATAGATGGCTCTGGATGGCTGCTATGTCATCAATCTCAAAGATGGACAGCTGTTATGATTTACTGTGTTGGGCATCCAGTATGAGCCTATCTCAAGAATTGCACTGTTCGTCTCCAAGATGAATGACATGGTGATTATCGAGGGCTGTACAGTTTTCTGTGGTGCAAAACTTGCACTGCAGAAGATCTGATCTCTTTGTGATCAGTGGAAAAATCTTGGAGAAAGCGGCTTGTTTCTGTCTATAATCACTGTGCTCCTCTATTCCCAGACAATCATATCCTGTCTAACTGGTTTCTATTTCCATCATTTTGAAAACCTTTGTTTGAAGTGGTTCCTCTGAACTGACTGGTTCCTTTTGCGTAAATGCTTGGTGCTGATTGTGAACCCAGGATAATATTGGTGATAGGATGTGCTTTAAAGTCTAGCCTCCTATGACTGCAAGAAGTCATCCAAGAGTCGTCCTGCTTGGATTTGGGATGTGGGACCAGTAATAATAGGCTTCTATGGAGTCTAAAGGAGCTTTCTGTAGAACTTTGCCGCCTATCTCTGTTATAACTGAATTGTAGTCCGGCCGTCCCCTTATTTTTTTTTAATAATAAAGCGATTAAGAGTGGTGTGTATCTTTTAATGAGGGAAATTATCCCACCTATCAGCTGTTCAGCACCTAAGTAACCTGGTGCTGAATGAAAACGTTTCCAAACTCCATGCGTAAATTTATGAAGATTATTAGTATCATGCATGGAAAAAGTTGCAGATTATGTACAATTTGCTAGAACTTTCCCGTTTTCCCAACCCTCTTGGCAGTTAGTGTACTTTAAAATCTCCTCCCTATTTTGCATCCCTAAATTGTCACTGTAGAATTCAGCCCTGAAAAAAAGAGTTGCTACCCACAGATCTGGCGGTGTGACATAGCTTCTTCGGCTGCAGACCACTTGAATACAACCCGGGCATTCTACATAAATCCGGGCATTCTACGTAAATCATAATTCACACTTTAAAACTATCTCCCAAGGACCTATCTTCATATCTTTCCTATGCCTCCTGAGCTGTCTTGTAATTTGGTTTTCCTTTTTTTTTCTTGTCCCCCCATCCCCCCCCCCACACACACACACACACTCTCTCTCTCAGAAGAGAAAAAAAAAAGGACTCCAATTTGATGTCTGGAAGTTTGAATAGAAAGAAAAGTCATGGTGCTGATTCATGCTTTAACTTCTGAGTTTAGTACAACGCAAAGGAAAAAAGAAACATAGAAAAATAGAGCAGAAATGTGCTTTAAATGAAAAGGACCAAAAAAAAAAAAGGGGGGGTAATCCCCTTGCTATCCTATTAAACACATAAGATCTCTTGTCAAGGCCTGAGCTTACGAAAGTCTAAACTCCAAGTCCAACAAGCAGATTCAATCCTCTTCACTTTTTCCTAGGTTAGCAGAGTGGTTGCTTGATTGGATGAGAGATTTGTATGTCTGCGTAAGAGTGCAGGAGGGTTTGCTACCAGTAGGTCAGCCTTGTGGTAACTTCCTTTCCACTCAACCACAACCAAGGTTTTATGAAACGTATTAGGGCCTCTTTGGATTTCCCTATATGATTTGGCTGAAAATCCTTAGGATTTGTATATTGGGCCAGTAGAACCAGCAAGATCCTGGGCTACAAACTGGGCTAGATAAAATATCCAAAAATAGCTCTAGAGTGGGCCGATCTAATCCCGCAAAGAGGAAAAAAAAAAAAAAAGACTTGCTAAGATCTTTTTTCTATAGCATTCAGGCCGGCCAATACCAATACTATTTCTCAATATTTTTGATGTTACTGTTAAAAAATATATTCTAAAGCCAATCATGTAGGTTATAGATGGTCGAGCTTATTATAATTTATACTTATATTATTAAATAAATAAAATTATTATTCTGATTTTTCATCATTTTTATTTATATTTTTTTATGAACTCATTTGTGATGGAGTTTTTAGGACTATTTAAATCAGTTTGCGGCTAAATGATATATTGTTATCTAGGACGATAATGTTTATCGAGTGTAGGTCGTGGTGTGCCATATAGGTTGGTTGTCCTCTTAACCAAAGAGTGTGGAGACACTGTTATGGTATGCAGGTAAAATGTAGAAGTATCATTGAACGTGATCCAACTGTGGAGCTCTCTACTGTCAAAAGTTGTTCACAAAGAATATAAGTATCCCTTAACCGGAGATCTCCATGGTGACTTGCAAGCAACTTACTTTACTTTGGTGTCGGACTATTTGATTTTTTAATTTAGTGATGGAAGATTTTTGGGTACAGTCAAGTACTTGTTAAGTCGAAGCATGAGTCAAGATGGGATTGATCCTTTCAAATATTGGAGTAAATGCATCACAGTATTTTAATTTAGCAAAACCTCGACTGGAGTAATCCATATGATGGATATTGAAATTTGAAATACAATATGGATGATTTTTTCAAGATTGACAGTTAAACCCTTGGTCGTTCTTTGAGCGTTGAGATCAAGAAAATAAATTATACGGTAACCATATGCCATAGGTTTATGGATGTTGCGTTGCGACTATTCGACCTATCTAGATATTGGATACCATTGCTAGATGTTTACATCGATTGGTATAGAAAATTGGTTCCTATACTATCAGATTAGTATTTGAATTTATGGGGTCACATATAATAAAAGTTTCTATCTGATCTAATGGCTGATCAAGAGTTCTAATGGTTGGGGACTCTATGATCGGAAGTTCCACTGGACTGAGACTACTTTCTCGAGTCCCACTAGACTGGGGCTCTAACATTATTGAAAAATTAATTAGTAATTAGATTACTGATTAGCTTAATTTAATTAAGCAATGAGATTTAGATCAAATCTGATTGAATTGAATTCGATTGGATTTGACCGATTAGGTTATAAGATGATTTAATCGCTAAGAGAGATTGATCCCTAATTTGATCAAGACTTAGATTCAATTAATTCTTGATTTGATTATGATTTAATTAAGATAGATTAAGCTTAATTTGATTAGATTTATTCTACTCTAATTGGGTTTGGCCAAATAGGTTTGGATGAAACCTAATTGGATAAGTTATTGAGTTTAAATAATTTTGAATGAGTTTCCCTTGCGCCTTGACCTTTGACCATGCCCTCTTTCATGCAATTTTAGAAATGTGCATGAGATTTTCCCACGTAGAAATCAGATGTTGGCACCTCCTTTCCTTCCCTTTGACTTGGTCCTGTTGTTGGATGAGATAACACTTGAATTTTGAATTCAAGTGGGACGTTGAAATAACTTCAACCTCCCATTTTTATCTCTTCTTATGCCTCTCTCTCTTTGTCGCCACTTTTAATCAGATTAAAAGTAGGTGTGCATGCCAGAAGGAGAGTCTTTCTGTGTGTCAATCATCTTTCCAAGCATTGGATAGGGTTTGGCATCTATCTTGAATTTGGAATTCAAGATAGGTGGTTGGAGGTTAGAACTAATCTAACCTCTCAACTTAATCTCAAACCCATGCATTTTCCTATCTTGTGTCACCCATTTAAAAGATATTTTTTGAGTGGCATGCATGAGAGAGTGAGGAGTCTTCCGAGAGTCCTTCTCTTCATATCCTTATATTTTCTTGTTTTAGATGAGATCTAAGATGGGGTGTATGATACATTTTTTGAAAGGATTTTTCATGGAAAAAACTAGAGAAGGGCATAAGGGCTTCTAGCTGTGTGATCTAAGAGTCAAAAAATTCTTGAGAGTGAGGACTCTAGGATTTCAGGGTGTGGTTTTCTCTAGGATTTTTACCTAGAGGATCAGAAGGAGAGATTGAGTGCTGTGACCATCAGATCTCTACAAAAATTTTCATATCAATTCCTTATTCTCCATAGTGTCTTTTGGTCTCCTAGAGCATCCGGATGATCGAAAGAAGAAGATCGATCAAGATCAATCATCAAAGATTCCAATGAGGAGCTAGCATTTTAGTGGAGCTGATTGAAACTAGGAGCTTTGTGTGGACCATGTTGGGAATAGTATTTCAAAGTCAATTGTTAGCCTATTGATGGTTGTCTAGATTCTTGGACTTGTATTTGAATTATTAATAGACAAAAGTTATTTTGACATTTTTCATCACAATCTATGCATCTTCTAATGAACTCATGTTATGTGGTAAAGTTCTTAAGACTATTTAGAATCAACAAAGGAGGATTTGTCATTTAGTTCTTAAACCTGTTGACGATCAAATGATACATTATTATTAAGGATGACAACGTTCATCGATTGTTGGTCATTGTGTGCCATATGGGCTGGTTGTCCTCTTAACTAAGAAGTATGAAGATGCTGGTATAACATGTAGATGAGATATAGGGATACATCTATTAGATATATGTGCCCTAGAAGCTAGAATTGGCTGACACTTGTAATACACTTCTAGGGGCAAAATTGTAATTTTGACTAAAAGCAATAAATGGGTTATTTTCTATCACATATGTGTATTTAGTGTCTGTGATACATCCTTTGAGTTAATGGTAATGATAATTCATATTTTCAAGAGTTGAAAATTTAAGACATGAATAATCATTGTTAACTCATAAATTGCTCCCGACCATAGGATCATCACGAGGATGGTGATTGATCCAGAAGGTTGGTGTACAATCACTTCTCTTTAGTAGATGAGTCTTAAGTCTACGATGTGGAGACACCAGAGGAAGAGTACAGATACTCGTTAGAGAACGAGAAAACTGAGCGTGACCACCTCGAGTAGTCATTAGGGAAGTCTACCTTCTCGTCAATGACTGACTCGATGCTGCAGTAGTGTGTCTGGTTCTTTGACCTGAGGTGCATCGGCAGTTCACCTTGAGGGTGTTATAGTTTGACTACACCATTACTCGGTCTCCTAGCCATATGGAACCCTGAGGTGTATGTTGGCTATAGCATGTTCATTGTAGGAACTGGATGGCATCAAGATGGAATCTATCTACCTCGGTGGTAGAGGAGCAGCCCTATGATGAATCATGAGAATCAAGTCCAGAAGCCCATGGCCATGGTAGAGTGAAATAATAGAAAGAGTTTCTATTTAGATTTTCACATTGGACTCGAATCGAATGATTACATCATATGACAGAGACTAGGGTTTGACGAGTTCACCTTAACCCTAATCTGATCGGGGCTCAAGATAGAAGAACTTAATCACACAGGTAGCTGCACCAAGAGGTTCGCATTCAGCTCTGATGGGTTGCCACCATATACTGCTAGGTGTCACTGGTGGATTTTGGGAGCAATTAGAATGATTTAGATGATCGATCATTCTAGCTGTTCGAATCAGAAGAGTTCTGATCCATCGAAAGGAGTTTCGATGATGTCGATGATAGAGATCATGACATATCCCATTACCATACAGAACTGAACCTAACTGGGTCACACAAACAAGGGTTTGAATCTGGTGATCATCAATTGAACTGATCTAGTTCAATTGATCTGAATGAGATTCAATTAGGTTCAAGAAAATCGTGCTAGCACTCGATTGAACCTAACGTTCTTCTTTTGCTATCATAAATAAGTTGTCCTGACTGAGCCAAAGGAGTTTGTGCTCAATCAGAGGCCTTCATATGGTCTGACTGGAGGTTGTCCAAGTCAGAAAAGGTTGTCTTATTTTGTAAGACATTACCTGCCATTTTTGGTCACCTGCCATTTCTTGTTCTTTGACTTTGGTCAAAAGTCTACCTTTGACTGGTCAAATGTTGACCATTGACACTTTGACTTTTGACCACATGTCATGCACCTATTGGAGAGCTGGTGGGGGCCTGTCCCCCTGCCAGAACCTGGCAAGGAGAAGGGCGCACGCCACCCTTGGCGTGTGCCCAAGTTGGAGGCGCCTAGGAGTCCTTGTTGGACAAGGGACTCCATCTCCTTTTTGGATTCCAATTAGAGTTCTCCTAAGAACCAACTTTGACTGGTCTTAGGCACCCTCTAAGGAGAAATCCAGGGGACTCTATTCCCACCAATCAGATTTAGATCTGATTTCACAAAGAGTTGTGATTGGTTGGGAAGAAGAGGAGTTGGATCACAGCTTAGTCTATAAATAAGACCCTGCGCCCAACTCAGATTAAGAGATATGATGAGAATCAAATTCCCATGCCCCAAGGCTGCCTCTCCCCTCCTTCCTCCATGCCAAACCACCTTCTCCCTCTCCTCTCCACGTCCAAAAGGAGTTTTGGAGCTTGGTTGGTGCGATCCAGATCAAAGAAAGGCGACTGAAAGCTAGAAGGCTGCACTGCTGCAAAGGACGACTGCTGATCTTCAAAAGGAGTTTTGAAGATCCTCCAGATCAGATCCAGATCTAATTTTTGGAGATGTGATAGAGAAGAAGAGGATCTCCAGATCCAGCCTGAGTGGATACCGGTAGAGGCCAGGCACTTGCGTGGCTAGATCCAGAACCTTCCGCTGCAAACAGGATCATCAACGGGTAATAGGATTACCCATATCAAGGTAAATTAAATTTGATTTAATTTATCTAATTTTATTTTATTTTATTAAAATAATAAGAATTAGATCTAAAACATATCAAGATCTGATTAGATCAAAGAAAAAATTTTTGAAATATATATCTCTTGATCTGATCAGATCTGAACGAACCTGGACCGGGAAAATCAGGATTTCCCTTCAACTGGTATCAGAGCCAAGGTTCTAAAAGTATTTAGATCTAATTTTAAATTTATTTTAATTATAAAATAAGTGATTTTAGATGTCACATGAGATGTGATCAGATCTGAAAATCAGAAAAAATTAAAATTAAATGATTTGGATCTAAGATTAGAAAATATGCATGACTAGTTCTAAAATAGAATAGTTCTATAGAATAGTCTTGCATATTTTTTGATTTAATTTGATTAAATCATATTTTAGATCTATTTATTTACTATTTTTTGATATTATAATGGTTATAATAACATCTAAAAAATAGCAAATAAAAATTATTTAATTTTAAATATCATATGAGATATGATTGATGCATGTCTAGACTAGTTGTAGAATAGTTCTACATAATTATCTAGATTAGAATTTATTTTGATTAGATCAATTTAAATCTAATTTTTTAGATTATTATGAGATAATTTAGATCTAAAAATATGCATGATTCGATACATGAGATGTATGCAAAATATGCCATGATTAGATCTAATTTGTATATGAGATATATGATATAGATCTAAAACTGTTTTGTAGTATTGCATGTTCCTGATTAAGGCGTTCCTCTTGGCCGTCCGATCATAAGAATGAAGAAGGGTTTAAAGGCCCTCTCTTTCCCATTCGATGGGGTGTTCTTATGATGTGTAGGGGTGCTGCGTGTTCGTCCTTAATCAGAAATCCAAAACTTACTTTCTGCAAAACCCTAGATCCTGAAACCCTAGGATTTATTGTGCATATTTTGTTTATGAACCCTACTTAATTAAAAATTAAGATTATGAATATTAATTAGGTCTAAAATTGAGAATTTTAGATCTAAGACATATTCATAATACTGGGTTCGGGCTTGGGTAGCTCAATTAGGTCTAAGCGGTTGATCAAACCGAATCAAGAGTTGGTTAGATGGGATCAACAATGCTTAAATTGACCAGCCTAATAGGATTAAGTCTGGGTCAAGATCGAGTCACGATCAAGCAAGACCTAATTAGGCTCAGAGGTTAGAGTCTGGATTGTAGGCTAACCCAATTGGTTCTGGCTCAACAATTTGGTGTCTAAGGTAAGTTTGGCACATACGACCGACTGATTTTTAATTGGAAGCTACTCGACCTGAATGCATTCTTGTACGAGTTAATGGCATATTCCTTCCACCGATCTCACTTACCTGGCCATATCTGTTGACACAGTTCTGATCTGAGGTGGTCAATAATCCGAGCTAACCCATGCCACTAGGTTAGTCATAATTGTTATGACTATGACAAGTCTAGTTTAATGAGACCTGAATCAATTCTCCCTAAGAAAAGATTAAGTCTGAGGTCTTCCACCATTGTAGATGTGCGGGCCCTTCCCGGGGTTGATTGTTCTCGGCTGGATACAGTGGCTCAGTTGCACCGGGAAGATGCAACCATGTCTATTAGGCATTGGATGCTATGGGCTGGAGGATGAGTTGGGCTCAATATTTCGGATACGGTGAGAGACTCAATTAGGAACCCAGTCTATGCAAATGGTGGGTCTGACTTAACTAAGGAGTGGATCAATATTTCCGGATACGGTGAGATTCATGAATTAGAGACCAAGTTTGGGTGCACCATGATTAGAGAATCATTGAACAAGAGTTGTTCACTCATTGGCTAACCCATCACCAATAACTGTTAGGTGAGGTGATGAGTCAGTTGGTGAGACCGCACCACCCACTAGAAATCATTAATCATGGAGATTTTTGCATCTCTACAGAGGGAGTGTAGGGATCCGAGAAAATAGTGGAAGCTAATTTGTTTAAAAATAAAATTTCCTAAATAAATTGGTCAAGTCATAATTACAGTATCTAACTAGAATCTTTGACTCTCTACAGGAAAATGTCTGCGTCCAACCCATTGGCACGTATCCTGGACACACATAGACTGACCGGACCCAATTATAAAGATTGGCTCAGGAACTACAAAATTGTTTTGGGTTCCGAGAAGTTAACCCATGTTTTGGACCAGGACCCTCCCACCTTACCAGCCCGTCCATCTATTGAACAGAGAGCGTCTCTGAAAAAATGGATAGACGAAGATAATAAGGCCAGATATTACATGTTGGGCTCGATGTCTGATGAGCTCCAGCGCCAACATGAAGATATCGGGACTGCTCGCCAAATGTTGGCTCACCTGCAGGAGATGTTTGGTGAACAGAGTCGCGCAGCCAAATATCAAGTCACGAAATGACTTTTTAAGGCTAAGATGCATGATGGGCAGTCAGTCCAAGATCACTGTCTGACAATGATCAAGGACATGGAAGAGCTTGAGAAGCTCGGTGTGAAGTTAGACTTGGACCTGCAGAACGATATTATTCTGCAATCCTTGACTGATGCATATGGGCAATTCATCATGAATTACCACATGCATAAACTTCAAAATTCCTTGGCCGAATTAATGAATATGCTGGTTACCGCTGAGCTTTCTATGAAAGGTTCTAAAGGCTCAGTTCTTGCTATGGAACGGACTTCTTCCAAAAGAAAGTCTTATGGAAAGAAAAAGAAGTCTGTGAAAAAGCAAAAGGTGGAAGGATCAAAGAAGAAGAAGGCAGAGCCGAAGAAAAAGGCCGATGTCAAAGGAAAGTGTTTCCATTGCAACAGCGACGGCCATTGGAAGCGGAACTGCCCTACTTACCTGGCCACCCTGAAGAACAAGAAGGAAGGTCCTTCTGGAGGTATGCTCGTTATTGAGTCTAACCTTACGATTTCTTCTGCATCCAGTTGGGTGCTTGACTCTGGTTCTAGTGCTCATCTGTGCACTTCCATGCAGGGTCTTGAGGATAGCAGGAGGCTGAGGGATGGAGACATGATCCTACGCATCGGTAATGGAGCAAGAGTTGCTGCAGTAGCCGTGGGAACATACCCTCTTCGATTACCATCTGGTTTAGACTTAGTTTTGAAAGACTGTTATTATGTGCCTGCAGCTAGCAGGAATTTGATTTCTGTTTCATGCTTAGCACAAGAAGGCTATGTGATTACCTTCTTTAAGGACCATTGTAACATTCTTTATGAAAGAAATAAAATTGCAAATGGTTTCCTTATTAATGGTCTTTATCAGCTACATATTGATGTACCTGTTCTAACTATCGAGCAAAACGTGAATGCCAAACGACCTAGGGATAGTCCAAACGATAGATATCTATGGCACCTGAGATTAGGTCATATAGCAGAAGATAGGATCAACAAATTGGAGAAAAATGGGCTATTGAGTCCATTGACTTCCGAGTCATATCCAACTTGTGAATCCTTGTCTTCAAGGCAAAATGACTAAACTCCCTTTTGTTGGACATGGGGAGAGGGCCACAGATCTCCTTGCCCTAGTACATACTGATGTGTGCGGCCCATTTGATGTGCCGGCTAGAGGCAATTTTGTCTACTTCATTACCTTTACCGATGATCTGTCTAGGTATGGGTATGTGTATCTTATGAGACACAAGTCTGAAGCTTTTGAAAAGTTCAAAGAATTCAGACATGAAGTAGAAAAACAAACTGGAAAAACCCATTAAGGTTCTTCGATCAGATCGAGGAGGTGAATACCTTAGCCGAAAATTCCTAGACTATCTCAAGGAAAAATGGCATAGTCTCTCAATGGACTCCACCAGGAACACCTCAACTCAACGGGGTTTCAGAATGGAGAAATCGGACTCTATTGGATATGGTTCGATCCATGATGAGCTTCACAGACCTCCCTGATTTTCTTTGGGGACACTCATTGTTAACTTCAATTTATCTACTGAATAGGGTTCCCTCTAAAACCGTTCCTACCACACCGTATGAGATATGGCACGGTAAGAAACCAAGTCTGAGTCATCTCAGAATTTGGGGTTGTCCGGCTCATGTCAAAAGACAACAAGCGGACAAGTTAGAGTTTAGGTCCTTTAGAGCTCGATTCATAGGATATCCTAAAGAGTCATTAGGATACTATTTCTACATTCCAGAAGACCACAATGTGATTGTGAGTCGACATGCCATCTTTCTTGAAAAATAGTTTATTCAAGATAGCGGCATTGGAAAGCAGATTAAGCTTGATGAGAAAGTCTCACAAGTACAACGAGCTAAGGACCAATTGGAACCAAATCAGGTTGAGCCAATAAGAACACTACCTCCTCCACCTCGTAGATCGGAAAGAGTTTTCCATCCCCCTGAAAGATACTTAGGTATTATTTCAGAGGAAAGTAGAGGAAAATGTTCCTCGTAGGTAATGGTGCTCATGGTGATGATCCCAAAACCTACAACGAGGCGATATCAGATATCGACTCCGAGAAATGGCTAGAGGCAATGCAGTCAGAAATTGACTCGATGCACTCAAACCAAGTCTGGACCTTGGTAGATCCACCAGAAGGTATAGTACCTATTGGGTGTAAATGGATCTTCAAGAGAAAGATTGGTGCAGATGGGAATGTGGAGACATTCAAGGCTAGACTAGTGGCAAAAGGTTATAGTCAACGTGCGAAGGCATTGACTATCAGGATACCTTTTCCCAGTGGCTATGCTAAAATCCATCCGCACATTGCTTGCCGTTGCAGCCTATTTCGATTATGAAATATGGCAAATGGACGTGAAAACGGCATTCTTAAATGGATATCTTGAGGAAGATATCTATATGGAACAGCCGCTAGGTTTCACATCCAGTGATACTGATCACAAGGTTTGCAAGCTGCAAAGGTCCATATATGGACTTAAGCAAGCATCTCGGAGCTGGAACACTCATTTCAATGATGTGATCAAAAAGTTTGGTTTCATCAAAAATGAAGAGGAACCATGTGTTTTCAAAAAGGTCAGTGGGAGCGCTGTTGTCTTCCTCGTATTGTACGTGGATGACATCCTCCTTATTGGGAATGATATTCCCATGTTGACAACAGTCAAAATTATGGTTGTCCAAGGAATTCTCCATGAAAGACCTAGGTGAAGCATCCTTTATTCTAGGAATTAAGGTCTATAGGGATAGACCGAATAGGATGCTAGGACTTTCACAGAAGATGTACATAGAGGAAAGTACTAAAGAGGTTTAGTATGGAAAACTCTAAAGGGGATTAATACCCTTCAGACATGGTATTCATCTTTCCAAGAAGATGTGCCCTAGCACACCTGAGGAAATAGAACGCATGAGCAAGATCCCTTATGCTTCTGCAATAGGGAGCCTCATGTATGCCATGCTATGTACACGACCTGATATAGCCCATGCTGTGAGTGTCACAAGCAGATATCAGTCAAATCCAGGTGAAGAACACTGGACTTCTGTGAAATGTATCCTTAAGTACTTGAGAAGAACTAAGGATATGATGTTGGTCTTTGGTAATGGAGAACTCCAAGTCCAGGGATACACAGACTCGGATTTCATGTCCGATATAGATGATCGAAAGTCGACATCTGGGAGTCTGTTTGTGTGCAATGGTGGTGCTGTCAGCTGGAAGAGTTCCAAGCAAACGCAGATTCCACCATGGAAGCAGAATATATCGCTGCATCAGAGGCTGCACATTCTGGTACATCCATCAGATGCCATGATTACCCTTGCTAAGAGAAGGGTTATCGTTACCTCGAGAAGTTACAGGTCAGAGAGTCAACTCCACAGATAATGTGGCAGACCCACTTACAAAGCCGTTGGGCCAGCAGAAGATCGAAGCCCACCTTGAGAAGATGGGACTTAGACTTGTAGCCAATTGGCTTTAGGACAAGTGGGAGATTGTTAGATATATGTGCCCTAGAAGCCAGAATTGGCTGACACTTGTAATACACTTCTAGGGGCAAAATTATAATTTTGACTAAAATCAATAAAATGGGTTATTTTCTATCACATATGTGTATTTAGTGTCTGTGATACATCCTTTGAGTTAATGGTAATGATAATTCATATTTTCAAGAGTTGAAAATTTAAGACATGAATAATCATTATTAACTCATAAAATGCTCCCGACCATAGGATCATCACGAGGATGGTGATTGATCCGGAAGGTTGGTGTACAATCGCTTCTCTTTAGTAGATGAGTCTTGAGTCTACGGTGTGGAGACACCGGAGCGAGAGTACAGGTACTCGTTAGAGAACGAGGGCACTGAGCGTGACCACCTCGAGTAGTCATTAGGGAGTCTACCTTCTCGTCAATGACTGACTCGATGCTGCAGTAGTGTGTCTGGTTCTTTGACCTGAGGTGCATCGGCAGTTCACCTTGAGGGTGTTATAGTTTGACTACACCATTACTCGGTCTCCTAGCCATATGGAACCCTGAGGTGTATGTTGGCTATAGCATGTTCATTGTAGGAACTGGATTGCATCAAGATGGAATCTATCTACCTCGGTGGTAGAGGAGCAGCCCTATGATGATCATGAGAATCAAGTCCAGAAGCCCATGGCCATGGCAGAGTGAAATAATAGAAAGAGTTTCTATTTAGATTTTCACATTGGACTCGAATCGAATGATTACATCATATGACAGAGACTAGGGTTTGACGAGTTCACCTTAACCCTAATCTGATCGGGGCTCAAGATAGAAGAACTTAATCACACAGGTAGCTGCACCAAGAGGTTCGCATTCAGCTCTGATGGGTTGCCACCATATACTGCTAGGTGTCACTGGTGGATTTTGGGAGCAATTAGAATGATTTAGATGATCGATCATTCTAGCTGTTCGAATCAGAAGAGTTCTGATCCATCGAAAGGAGTTTCGATGATGTCGATGATAGAGATCATGACATATCCCATTACCATACAGAACTGAACCTAACTGGGTCACACAAACAAGGGTTTGAATCTGGTGATCATCAATTGAACTGATCTAGTTCAATTGATCTGAATGAGATTCAATTAGGTTCAAGAAAATCGTGCTAGCACTCGATTGAACCTAACGTTCTTCTTTTACTATCATAAATAAGTTGTCCTGACTGAGCCAAAGGAGTTTGTGCTCAATCAGAGGCCTTCATATGGTCTGACTGGAGGTTGTCCAAGTCAGAAAAGGTTGTCTTATTTTGTAAGACATTACCTGCCATTTTTGGTCACCTGCCATTTCTTGTTCTTTGACTTTGGTCAAAAGTCTACCTTTGACTGGTCAAATGTTGACCATTGACACTTTGACTTTTGACCACATGTCATGCACCTATTGGAGAGCTGGTGGGGGCCTGTCCCCCTGCCAGAACCTGGCAAGGAGAAGGGCGCACGCCACCCTTGGCGTGTGCCCAAGTTGGAGGCGCCTAGGAGTCCCTTGTTGGACAAGGACTCCATCTCCTTTTTGGATTCCAATTAGAGTTCTCCTAAGAACCAACTTTGACTGGTCTTAGGCACCCTCTAAGGAGGAAATCCAGGGGACTCTATTCCCACCAATCAGATTTAGATCTGATTTCACAAAGGGTTGTGATTGGTTGGGAAGAAGAGGAGTTGGATCACAGCTTAGTCTATAAATAAGACCCTGCGCCCAACTCAGATAAGAGATATGATGAGATCATAGTTTCTCCACGCCCCAAGGCTGCCTCTCCCCTCCCTCTCCATGCCAAACCACCTTCTCCCCTTGCCTCTCCACATCCAAAAGGAGTTTTGGACCTTGGTTGGTGCGATTCCAGATCAAAGAAAGGCGATCAAAAAGCTAAGAAGGCTGCGCTGCTGCAAAGGACGACTGCTGATCTTCAAAAGGAGTTTTGAAGATCCTCCAGATCAGATCCAGATCTGATTTTTGGAGGCGTGATAGAGAAGAAGAGGATCTCCAGATCCAACCCGAGTGGATATCGATAGAGGCCAGGCGCTTACGTGGCTAAGATCCAGAACCTTCCACTGCAAACAGGATCATCAACAGGGTAATAGGATTACCCAGATCAGGTAAATTAAATTTAATTTAATTTATCTTTTAATTTTATTTTATTAAAATAATAAGAATCAGATCTGAAATATATCAAGATCTGATTGGGATCAAGAGAAAATTTTTTAAAATATATCTCTTGATCTGATCAGATCTGAATGAACCTGGACCGAGAAATCAGGATTTCCCTTCAACATCTACACTGAACATAATTAACTTCGAAGCTTTTCTGCTGTCAAGATTTACTTTGATGAAATATGGGTATAAGTATTTCTTCGACCTCAGATCATCATGGTGACTTTCAAGCAACTTACTGTGCTTTGGTATCAGACTATCTAAATTTTTAATTCAGTGATAAAAAATTTCTGAGCACAGGCAAGTTCTTGAGGAGTCGGTGCATGAATCAAGATGGGATTGACCACTTTGATTTAGGAGTTGTATTCAATTATGTTTCAATTTAGCAAATCCTTGGTCAGGATAGTCTTAGTGAAGGATCACAGGACTGATTGCTTTGAAATACGATTTGGATGTACTTTTCAGGATTGATAGTTTAACTCTGAGTCATGCTATACATAAGAATCAAAGGAATGAATTATGCGGTAATCATATTCATGTAGGTTCTGAATATTGCGATTGCAACTATTTGATCTATCTGGACGTCGGATACCATTGCTAGATTATTACTTCAATTAGTATAGAAATTGATTCCTGTGCTACTGGCTTAGGTTAGAACCCATGGGGTCACATACATTAGAGGTTCCTATCTGATCTAACGACTGATGAAGAATCCCACTGGATTGAGACTCTTCGACCAAGAGTCCTACTGCATTGAAACTTTGAGTCTAGCTTGTTTGGAACTCTATGATTGAGAGTTCTACTAGTCTGAAACTCTATGATTATGAGTTCCACTCATTTCGAATACTAGAATCAAGAGTTCTACTAGTTGGGACTCTTCGATTAAGAGTTTTATTTTGATGGAACTTTGTTGTCCAGACATCCATTAGATTTGAATTCTATATTTATAAGAGATTTAATTAGTAATTTGATTGCTAATTAACTCAATTTGATTGAATAATGACTTTTGGATCAAGTTCGATTGAATTGGATTCAGTTGGATTAGACCCGATTAGGTTATAAGATGACCTAATTGTCAAAAAAGTTTGATCCCTGATTTGATCAGAGGTTGGGCTTAATTAATTTCTGATTTGATTAAAATTTAGCTAAGCCTAATTAAGCCTAAATGAGTTGGATTTAATTTAGTCTAATTAGGCCTAACCAAATTGGTTTGGGTTGGTCTAATTAGATAAGGTTTATTAAGACTAGTTTGACTAGTCTTATTCCTAGACTTTGACCCTTTGACTTGCGCCATCTCAATCTTTACAAGAAAAAAGTTTCTTGTGAATGATTTCCCACACAAGAGAGGGCTTGCACCCTTCCCACGCCCCAATAGAATAAGAGGAGACTGGTTGCATTCAAATTCAAATAAGAGTTTGAGTTTGAATGAACCAACTCCTTATCTCATTTATCCCTCCACACCTCCCTTGGTTTTGCATAAAAATACATCACAGTGATTTTTTGGGACATGGCCAATCTGAGAAAAGGCTTCCTCTCCATGCATGAACCCTCCCCAGAAGAAAAATTAGAGATAGGCACAAGTTTTTAGATTGCTGCCCTAGAATTCTGATCTAGGATTTCTGCTGTGATTTCGTGAGATCTGAGCATCAAATCTTCACAAAATTTTTGAAGATCCTCCTCAACCTCTTCTATACCTTTGTTGCTGATTTGGAGAGTCCAAAGAATCAATGGAGGGAGATCGAATGAGTTCGATCAGTATCAGCCGTCGAACGATTCCACATTGAGCTAGCACTCAGGAGGAACCAATCGGCTAGGACCTTATATGGACCATCAATGAAAGCTAGATACATGTGTGGATGCATCATGATGATCAGATCTTCTTGGTAGTGATGATCAGATCTTTCTGATGGTGATCAAATTATAGAGATCGACTATCCATGCAAAGATAACGTATTCTGAACACGTAAAATAGTAAAATACTTTTATTGCTGTCAGATTTCTATGCATGCATGTCACATTAGATCCTGATAATGTAGAGTTTTTAGATCTAATCTATAGCTCTTTATAAATTAATTGAATTAATTTTAATTTCATTGTAATGTATTTTTGAAAAATTTTTGAAAGTAGAGCTAGAAATCCTACATGAACGCCAACAGACCATTTGTAGAGACCGGATGATCTGTGCGGCTGCATCATGATGTGAGGAGTCTTTATTTATGATTTTTAGATTGTAGAGATCATCTACTCGCACTCAGATATCATATTCTGAACACGAGTAGAATAGTAAATCTGATTTACTGTTCTTTGCATTCAATTTTTCTTATACATATATATATATATATCATGTCTCGATCCTAGAGTAGATTTTATTATAACTAGATCATAGCATGCATAGATTAATTAGATTAATCTATAGTCTTTCGCTGTATTTTATTCGAAAAAATTTTAAAATGCATGCTTAAAACCCTGCATATTTTTCTTTAATGGTATCAGAGCACCAGATCATATGACATATATGCTTATTAGAAATCTGAATGCTAGCATATTTGATATATTTTTAATCTGAGTAGCAAGTAATTGGATTGGATTGATTGCTAAGGCCATCAGATCAAAGGAGAAAAGTAGGGTTTAAAGATCCTTTCCTTCCATTCGATGGGGTTCTCGTATGGTGGTAGAGATGCTACTATGATTATATCCTATGAAAATAAAAAGTGAAAGGAGTTAATTAAAATGGTTTCAATCTAAAAATTAAACATGAATATGTTTAGATTAGATTTAAAAATGATTCATGGTATAATTTTTCATGGTGCTTTTTTTTCTGTTTGAAACTTGTAATAGGTTGTTATTTATGAAATGAGTCTACCCATTTCTAGAATGAATCGACCCATTTAGTGAAAAAAATAGAAATTATAAAAATATTTTACAAACTTGAAAATTATTTTCAAACACCGAACCCCAACCTATCAAGCCAATACTTAATTAAAAATTAAGAATTGTCTAGTAGGATCTAGAATTATGAATTAAAGATTCTAAGACAAAAACATAAATCATGTGTAATGGGTTAGATGAATTAGGTCCATTAATTGGGTTAGATCTAAGGTTAGATTAAAGAATGGACTTAACTAGAGTAATTGATCAAATCTAACCAAGTGTTGATTTAGATTAGGTCAAGGACACTCTAGATTCAACTTCAATAGTTGTAGTTGGTCAAGTTCATATCTTTAATAAGAATTATTGGTACAGAATTTGATCGACATCGAATCGAGCTAGAGTTGAGGAAGAAGAGGTCACCGTTGATGACCTGCAAAACCAAGTCCCACTTAGAGTCAGTGGTGGTGGCTCCGGTAGGATCCTTCGATGATCAAGTTAGCTCGTCTGACCAATAGGAATGGAGTGCTCAGAAAAGAACTCAACAGAGTTTTGGGAAGAAGAAGAGAGCTTTTTGAAAATGTATATGGAGGATCTCTTTTATAGATGGAGCCCGGAGCAGACTGATAGTGATGATCGTAGTCGTCCGATAGCTAGCCGCTCGGGACCGCGTAGAACTTATAACAGAGAGGGGTACCGTCTGTAGCAGACTGACAGTGATAGCCATAGCTGTTCGATAGCTGGCCGCTCTAGATCATGTGGGGTTTGTTATGGAGAGGAGTGCCATCTGCAGCCGACTGATAGTGACAGCCATAGCCATCTGATACTTAGCCGCTCAGAATCACATGGAGGGGTAAAGAGCTTTGATGTATGTTAATTTTAGAGAAGTTTGGACTCCTAAAGAAAATACGGCTAGAGAAGATCGTCCGGGAGGAATGCTATTTAAAATCTAAAAGTAATCCACTAAAGAAATCCGGATGGAGTTCGACTGATGGAGAAGTCCAGAAATAGTTCGACTGATGAAGAAGCTCGATAGATGGAGAAGTCCAAAAGGAGTCCGACTAATGGAGAAGTTTGGCTGAAGAAGTTCGACTGAAGAAAAAGTCCAAAAGAAGTTTGGCTCCTAGAGAAATTCGACTGAAGGAAAAGTTCGAAAGAAGTTCGGCTCCTGACGAAATCCAACTGAAGGAGAAGTCCGAAAGGAGTTCGGCTCCTAGAGAAATTCGATGGAAGGAGAAGTTCGATAAGAGTTCGACTCTTGGAGGAATCCAACGGAAGGAGAAGCCCAGAGGGAGTTCGGCTCCTAAAGAAATTTAACTAAAGGAGAGGTCCGAAAGGAGTTCAGCTCCTAGAGGAATTTGATTGAAGAAGAAGTCAATAAAAGTTTGGCTCCTAGAGAAATTTGACTGAAGGAGAAGTCCAGAAGGAGTTTGGCTCCTAGAGAATTCGATTGAAGAAGTTCAGAAGGAGTTCGGCTCTTGGAAGAATTTGACTAAAGAAGAAGTCTGAAAGGAGTTCAGCTCCTGGAGGAATTCGACTGAAGAAATTCAAAAGAAGTTCGGCTCCTAAAAGAATTTGATTGAAGAAGAAGTCCAGTAAAAGTTTGGCTCCTGAAGGAGAAGTTCGGAAGAAGTTCGGCTCCTTAAGAAATCTGATTGAAGGAGAGATCCGAAAGGTGTTCGGCTCCTGGAGAAATCCGATGGAAGAAAAAGTCTGGTAGGAGTTCGGCTCCTAAAGAAATCTGATCGAAGGAGAGGTTCGAAAGAAATTTGGCTCTTGAAGAAGTCCGATTGAAGGAGAAGTCTAGGAAGAGTTCGACCACTATAGGAGTTCGAAAGGGGTTCGACCGTTGGAGGAGTTCAGAAGGGGTTCAGTTGCTGGAGGAATTTGGCTGCTTGAAGGAGTTTGGCTGGGGTTCGGCTACTAGAGGAGTCTGGGAGGGGTTCGATCGCTGGAGGAGTTCAGCTGCTAAAGGAGTTCGATTGGGATTTGACTGTTGGAGGAAAAATTTTTAATCGAAGCTCTTCCATGATTACTAGTAGCATTAGGCTAAGCATCAGACTGGACTTCAATGGGAGCAGAGTTTATTCCCAATAATAGTCCCCCCACTCCTAAATTTGAAATTCGAAAGAAGAAAGTATAAAAAGATGACTGTCGAAGTCCTTTTTTGGGCTCTACACCCATTGAGGTTGAAGCTTGGGGGAGATCTTATCTTCTACCAGGATTGAAGGAGATCTTATCTCCTATTGAGATTGGTGTTGAAGCTCGGGGGAGATCTTATCTCCAGTTGAGGTTGAAGGAGATCTTATCTCCTATTGAGGTCGGCATTAAAGCTCGAAAGAGATCTTATCTTCAGCCGAGGTTGAAGAAGATCTTATCTCTTGTTGAGATTGCCGTTGAAGCTCGGGGGAGATCTTATCTCTAATCGAGGTTGAAGGAGATCTTATCTTCTATTGAGGTTGATGTTGAAGCTTGGGGGAGATCTTATCTCCAGCCAGGATTGAAGGAGATCTTATCTCCTATTGAAGTTGAAGCTCGGGGGAGATCTTATCTCTAGCCGAGTCGGAGCCTCTCTTTTCACCTCATCTAAAATGAACGAGACCCTCGACTTTGCTCACGTTAGGACGAGGTTCTCCTCCTCTTCCTAATGGATTGTAGGAGCACATAAGGACTGTTGTCGGGGTCTTCTTCTCATCTCATCTAAAATTAATGGGGCCTTTGACTTTGCTCACGTTAGGATGAGGTTCTCCTCCTGTTCCTAACGGGCTGTAGGGGCACATAAGGGCCATTGTCAGGATCTCTCTTCTCACCTCGTCTAAAATGAATGGAGGCCTTCGACTTTGCTCACATTAGGATGAGGTTCTCCTCCTGTTCCTAATAGATCTGTAGGGGCATATTAGGATCATTGTCGAGCTTCTCTTCTCACCCATCTAAAATGAACGAGACCTTTGACTTGCTCACGTTAGGAAGAGGTTCTCCTCCTATTCCTAACGAGCTGTAGGGACATATTAGGGCCGTTGAGTGGGCCTCTCCCCTCCTCCTGTCTTAAATAACCAAAAGTCTTCGACTTGCTCATGTTAGGATGAGGCTCTCCTCCTATTCCTAACATGGCACTAGGGACACAGATGGGCCGTTGAATGGGTCTCTTTCTCCTCCTGTCTTAATATTGGAGGTCTTCGACTTGCTCAGTTAGACATAGTTCTCCTCCTGTCTAACATGGCAATAGAGGCACAGATGGACCATTGAATGAGCCTTCTCCTCCTCCTATCTTTAATAATCAAGATCTTCGACTTGCTCATGTTAGGATGAAGTTCTTCTTCTATTCCTAACATGACTACTAGGAGCAAGATGGACGTTGAAACTCTCCCCTCCTCCTATCTTAAATAATCAAAAGTCTTCAACTTGCTCATGTTAGGACGAGGTTCTCCTCCTGTTCCTAACATGACAATAGGAGCACAGATGGATCATTGAATGGGCCTCTCCCCTCCTCCTATCTTAAATAATCGGAGGTCTTCGACTTGCTCATGTTAGGATGAGGCACTCCTTTTATTTCTAACATGACAATAGAGGCACAGATGGATCATTGAATGGGCCTCTCCCCTCCTTCCGTCTTAAATAATCGGAGGTCTTTGACTTGCTCATGTTAGGACAAGATTTTCCTCCTATTCCTAACATGACACTATTCCAAGGTCGTGGGAGTGTTGCTCCTTCGAACTCCTTCAGGCAATAAGTTCCAGGCCGGACGACCTCCTCTATTTCATATGGGCCTTCCCAATTTGGGGCAAGCTTTTCCTGGCTCTGAGGCTAAGAGATGGTGGTTCGTCAAAGCACTAAGTCTTTCTTTCTGAATATTTTACCTCTGACTCTGGAGTTATATTATCGGACCATCCTTCGTCTGTAGGTCGTCATCTAAACTCGGGCTTCCTCTTTTTTTGCTTTCAGTAGGTCAAGGTTGACTCTGAGGTCCTATGAGTTACGTTGCTCGTCGAAGGCCATGACTCGTGCTAATAGGAGCTTAAGCTCGATTGGGATGACTGCCTCCATTCCAAAGGCCAAGGCAAATGGTGTTTTCCCAGTCGGTAGCCTTTTAGTTCGATACGCCTAGAGGACATGGTAGAATTCGTCCGCCCAGGCCCCCCTTGCTCTATCGAATCTTATCTTGATGCCTTATAGCAGGATCTAGTTGGTCACTTCAGCTTTCCCATTTGCCTATGGATGAGCTACCGACGTGAAGTGATGGAAGATGTTTAGATCTTCGCAGAACTCAACGAACCTCGTTCTAGCAAACTGTCGCCCGTTATCTGTTATGAGAGTTTGGGACTGACCGAACCGACAGACGATTGACTTCTAGATGAAGTCCTATACCTTGGCCTCGATAATTTTTGCTAGTGGTTCAACTTCAACCCATTTGATGAAATAGTCGATCGCGACCAGGAGAAACTTCTATTGTCTGGATACCATTGGAAAATGACCAAGTATATCCATTTTTCACTACGCAAATGGTCAAGGTGTGCTTAGCGGAGTAAGCTCGGAGGCCGACTATCTTTGTATATTTGCATTTCTCTGACGGTGATCATATTTTTTGACGTACTTTATAGAATCGTGGTATAAGATCGACCAATAATACCCTTATCGAAGTAGTTTTTGTGATAGAGATTTGGCTCCTACATGACTTCCACAAATTTGCTCGTGCACTTTTCATAATGCGAAGTCAGATTCTGAAGATCGGAGACATCTCAACAGTGGTAGCGAACACAACCTTTTATACAACCTGCCCTCATACAAAATGTACAGGAAGGGTTGATTTTTGAGTTTTTGAGCTTCTTTTGGATCACAAGGAAGAACTTTCTTTTCGAGATAGGCAACTAATAGGTCAATCCAACTCGGCTCGAGCTCTGTCTGCATAATGAGCTATGATTTCTCTGAGCTTGGGCATTTTAAAGTTTCAAAAAAATACTTCTTTGGATAATCCAACTTGGGCTGAAGTGGCTAATTTAGAGAGGAGGTCGGCTCTTGTATTTTCTACTTTCAAAATCTGTCGAATGCTAAAACTATCGAAGATCGAAGTCAAATCCTTCACTTTCTTGAGGTATTTCATCATACTTTCCTCTTATGCTTCATGCTTGCCACTAACTTGTCGACCACTAATTGAAAATCACTGTAGACTTAAAGTTGATCTACTTTTAACTCTCTTGCTATTTTTAACCTGATGATCAGTGCTTCATATTCGGCCCCATTATTAGTTGCAGAAAATTCGAAGCGTAGCACATACTCGACAACGAATTCCTCGGGGTTGACTAAGACTAACCCCGCACCTGCTCTAGTGGAGTTGGATGGACCATCTATGTACAGGGCTTAAAAACCTTCGAAAAGGTCGGCATTTTCTTCGAAGAGGCTCGGTTGTAACCACGAAATGTCGGTCTAGTTCTTTTCAAGCTCAGCTTCATCTGAAATGGTGCATTTAACTATGAAGTCGGTCAGTGCCTGAGCCTTGATTATGATCGAGATTGGTAGTTAATGTCGAACTCTGTTAATTCAATGGCCCATTTTGCAATTCTTCCGAAAGCATCCATTTGATGAAGGATTGCTTTGATCAGTTGGTCAGTGAGGAGAGTTATGGCATGTCCCTAGAGGTAAGGTCAAAGTTTTCTTGCTGCAATCAGAAGAGCATAAGTCCATTTTTCCAACTTTTGTGTACCTGATCTCGGTATCTCTTAGGATTTGGCTTATGTAGTAGACTGATCACTATACTTTTGCCTCTTCTTTGATCAAGACTGCCACTAGCATCGCAGGGAAGACCGTGAGGTAAAGAAACAGCTCCTCTCTAGATTTGGGTTTGGCTAGTAAGGGGGTGAGCCGAGGTAGTTCTTGAGCTTGTCGAATGTCTTTTGGCATTCCCGAGTCCAATGAAAATCTTTCAATTTTCTGAGGATTTGGAAGAAGGACACGCAGCATTCGACTGACCTCAAGATAAAATGACTCAAAGACGTCACCTTTCCAATCAGATGCTGAACTTTCTTGATGGACTTCGGAGCGGTCATTTTCTGGATAGCTCAAATTTTCTTCGGATTGGCCTCGATCCCTCATCTCGAGATCATGAATTTCAAAAGTTTTTCTGAGACTATCCCAAAGGTGCACTTGATTGGGTTCAGCTTTATCTTGTATTTTTTGAGCACATCAAAAGTCTCTTCAAGGTCAACGACATGATTAACAATCTATCGGCTTTTGACTAGCATGTCATCAATGTAAACCTCCATATTATGGACGATCTGCTTCTTGAAGATTTTATTGACCAAGCGCTGTTAAGTCGTGCCTGCATTTTTAAGTCCAAAGGGCATGATCTTATAATAGTAAAGACCATGGTTAGTAATAAAAGCAGTCTTCTCCTCATCCTTCGATGCCATCCGAATTTGGTTGTAGCCAAAGGTGTCCATGAAGGTGAGGAGCTCGTAGCCTGAAGTTGCATCTATCAGTTGGTCAATTCTGGGCAAAGGATAGTTATCTTTTGGGTAGACCTTGTTAAGCTTCTTAAAGTCGATGCACATCCTCTACTTATCATTGGTTTTTTTGATCAGGATCACGTTAGAGATCCAAGTCGGATAGTTGACTTTTCGAATAAATCCGGCATTAAGGAGCTTGTTGACTTCTTCTGCTATTATCTTCTGTCTTTCTAGCGCATGGCCTCAAACTCTTTCTTTCACTGATCGATGCTTGGGGTCAATGGCCAGCCAATGTTCCATAACCTCGACATCAATCCCAGGCATATCTGTTGGAACCCAAGCGAAGACGTCAGCATTCCTTCATAAGAAGGCGATGAGCTGCTCCTGAACTTCATCTTTCAGGTTGGAGTCAATTTGCACCATATGCTCCACATTTTTGTCATTCAGGAGGATGGTCATAAGATCTTCTATGGGCTCGTCCTGCTTTTCGGCTAGATCATCATGGACATCTAGCCCATCAATAGGACAAGGGTCGGACCATTCTTTCTTTTGCAGGGCAATTGAGTAGCAGTGCCTTGCTAGAGCTTGATTTCTCCTGACCTCTCCGATCCCATAATTTATCAAAAATTTCATCTTCAAATAATAAATTGACATCACTGCCCGAAGTGCATTTAGTGTAGGTCGGCCGAGAATTGCATTGTAAGCAGAGAGAGCCTTTACTATCAAAAAATCTACCTACGCTCTGGATTATCTTGGATATTGCCCTGCAGCTATGGCTAGAGTTATTACACCTTCAACTAGTACTGCAGCACCAGCGAAGCCTAGTAGGGAGAGTTTATTGGTCTAAACTAACTATCAGATATCGATATTTTGAAGAAAGCATCATAAGATAAGACATCAATCAAACTTCTATTGTCAACCAGGATGCGACGTACATCATAGTCTACTATATTTAAAGAGCTTACAACTACGTCATTATGTGGGAACTATACCCCCCGTGCATCACCTCAGTAAAGGTTATGGGTTCTTCAGTCTTCCGTCTCTTCACTGCTCCTTTAGATCTACTGACCTCTTCTCATCAAAGTTTCCTAGAGATAGTGTTGATGATGCCAAGAGGTGGCCAATCTTTCTATTGTTCCTTCCTTCTTAGTGGTTCTAGCTATGGCAATGCCCTCGATCGATCTTCTCTTGCTTCAGACCGACATCTAAGAAATTGATCAACCGACCTCTCCTGATGAGCTCTTCGATCTCATCTTGGAGCTAAATGCATTCTTCAGTATCATGGTCGTGATCATGATGGTAGAGATAGTATTTACTAGGATTGCGCTTGCCAAGGTGCGTGCGCATCCTTTCAGGCCTCGGTAGTTGCTCCTTGATCTCCATCAATACTTACATTTTTGGAGCATTGAGGAGGGCATAGTTGTAAAATCTTCTAGGAGGAGAACTTCTTCGCACCCTTTCATTGGGGCTTCTTTGATGATAAGCTCGAGGAGGAGTTCGAGCTCGCTTGCGCTCGAGGGGAGTCTGTGAGCGTGGTCGAACTTCGTTCGACCCTCCATCAGTCGTGGGCTTATTAGACTTGCCCGCTTGCCACTCTTCTATGATTTCTTCATCTTTCAATTTGAAGGCTTCTTACATTTGAGCATATCCTTCAATCCGAGCTAGCAGATCGGCAAAGTCCCTAGGGTACCTTTTCTCCAAGGAGAATAGTAAATCATTCTTCTGAAGGCCGCCCTTGAGTGCAGCCATTGCAATAGACTGGTTCAGATTTTAGACCTCCAATGCAGTAGTATTAAATTGAATAACATAAGCCTAGATAGATTTCTCCTTCTTCTGCTTGATATTCATTAGAGAATCCGAACCTTGGCATGGACGTCGGTTGCTGATGAAGTGAGCTGTAAACTGATGGCTCATCTGATCGAAAAGAAAGATCATACCTGACCTTAATGCTGAATACCAATTTCTTGCTGTTTTCTTCAAGATGGATAGAAAAACTCAGCATAAGATGGTGTCTGGTGTGCCATGGATCAGCATCATGATCTGGAAGGCCTTCAGGTGATCGATCGGATTAGAGGTTCCATCGTAGCTTTCAAATTAAGAAAGCTTAAAGTTTAGTGGAATGAACTCTTGCATAATTTGAGGAGAGAAAGAAGGATCGGTGCAGATGTCGTCATGATGAGC
Source organism: Cocos nucifera (assembly GCA_006176705.1). Taxonomy (NCBI): domain Eukaryota; kingdom Viridiplantae; phylum Streptophyta; class Magnoliopsida; order Arecales; family Arecaceae; genus Cocos; species Cocos nucifera. The sequence continues at coordinate 839,516 of QRFJ01000183.1, forward strand.
TAGGGCGACGTGGCGGAGTTTCTCAATCCATCAGTCCATCTGCTATAGTTTTTGATCAAGGATGTCATCTCAATCGTAGATCTTGAAAGGCTTCTAACTGTAGATGGAAAAGGTCTCTTTCAGAGAAGAATCATGATCTGAATAAGGATCCTCTACTCTCTATTTCTCCTTCTTAGGGGCGACGGATATATTAGCCTAAGTGCTCCTCCTTGGGATCGGTTTCTAACATCTTGATGGTGGGTTTTCTGGTGAAACCACCATCGGAGGCTGCCGCATGGCCTGCACCATCTCGGTGAGGCTTTGAATCTGTTGCATCAGTAGGTTAAACTGCTCTGAATCTATCATGGCCGTCGGTGGAGGAGGAGGTTGAAGCACCGATGCTGGAGCAGGAATGGGTGGGTCTAGCTTGGATCTGGTGGTAGAAGTGGTAGATCTCTGGTTAGTCGCCTTCTTTGGCGACATTTCTTGGGATTGAGGGAGAGGATGAAGATCGACCTTGGAGAAGAAGATCCATAGGGTCGATTGAGCACTTCTTTAAGAATAAGAGTACCTCAGAAATAGAGGGCCCTTCCTCTAGCATCAATCCTATTGGTGCAGAATCTGATCAACGTCGGATTAAGCTGGAATTGAGGAAGAAGAGGTCACCGTCGGTGATTTGCAAAACCAAGTCCCACCTGGAGTCGGTGGTGGTGGCTTCGATAGGATCCTCCAACGATCAAGTCAGCTCTTCTGACCAACAGAAATGGAGTGCTCAAAAAAGAACTCAATAGAGTTTTGGATAGAAGAAGAGAGCTTTTTGAAAACGTATCTGAAGGATTCTTTTTATAGATGGAGCCCAAAGCAGATTGATAGTGACAGTCGTAGCCGTCAGGTAGCTAATCGCTCGGGGCCGCATAGGGTTTATTATGGAGAGGACTGTCGCCTATAGTAGATTGATAGTGATAGTCATAGCAGCCATTCAGCACTGGCCACTCGGGGCTGCATGGGATTTATTATTGAGAGGGATGCCGTCTGTATTAGACTGATAGTGATAGCCATAGCCGTCCGATACTGAGCTGCTCGGAACCACGTGGAGGGTGAAGAGCTTTGACGTATGTCAATTTTAGAGGAGTTTGGACTTCTAAAGAAAATATGGCTAGAGGAGATCGTCAGGGAGGAATGCTACTTGAAATCTGAAAGTAATCCGTTGGAAGAATTTGGATGGAGTTCGACTGATGGAGATGTCCAAAAATAGTCCCACTGATGGAGAAGTCCAGAAGAAGTTCGACTAGTGGAGAAATTCGACTGAAGAAGTTCAACTGATGGAGAAGTTTGACTGAAGAAAAAGTTCGAAAGGAGTTTGGCTCTTGAAGGAATTCAGCTGAAAGAGAAGTTCGAAAGGAGTTTGGCTTCTGACGAAATCCGACTAAAGAAGAAGTTCGAAAGAAGTTTGGCTCCTAGAGAAATTCGATGAAAGGAGAAGTTTGATAGGAGTTCGACTCCTGGAGAAATTCGACGAAAGGATAAGCCTGGAGGAAGTTCGGCTCTTGGAGGAATCCGTTTGAAGGAATTTGACTAAAGAAGAAGTCTGGAAGGAGCTCAATTTTTGAAGAAATTCGACTGAAAGAGAAGTCCAGAAGGAGTTCGACTTCTGAAAGAATTTGACTGAAGGAGAAGTTCGATAAAAGTTTGGCTCTTGGAAGAATTTGATTGAAGAAAAAGTCCAGAAGGAGTTTGGCTCCTGGAGGAATCCGATTGAAGGAGAGGTCTGGAAGGAGTTTGGCACCTAGAGAAATCCGACGAAAGGAGAAGTTTGGTAGGAGTTTGGCTTCTAGAGGAATTCGATCAAAGGAGAAGTTCGAAAGGAGTTTGACTGATGGAGAAATTCGATCGAAGGAGAAGTCTGGGAGGAGTTCGGCCACTATAGGAGTTCGAAATAGATTCGATCGTTGGAGGAGTCTGGGAGGGTTCGACTACTGGAGGAGTTTGACTGCTTGAAGAAGTTTGGCTACTAAAGGAAGTCCGAGAGGGGTTCGGCCATTGGAGTAGTTTGGTTGCTGAAGAAGTTCGGTTGGGGTTCGACTGCTGGAGGAAAAATTTTCAATTGAAGCTCTTTTATGATTACTAGTTGCATTAGGCTAAGCATCAGACTAGACTTCGTTAGGAGTAGGGTTTATTCCCAATAAGAACCAAATGGACTTGATTCTTGGCTAAGCAGTCGAGCCCGAAATTATAAGGTGGATCAAATTAAAACTCATTAACCGGTTGGTGTCTAAGGTAAGTTTGACAGTCTAGACTAGTGATTTTTAATTGGGAGCTACTCGTACTGATTCGGTCTTTGACGTTACCTGGCCAATATGGTAGATTAGATTTTGATTAGATCACTTGTTGATTCGAACTGACCCACATCAATTAGAAATCAGTATGATTGATTTTGATCAGTAAGACTGATATAGATATCCTTGGACTAAAATTGATCCTAGTTCTCATCAATGACTTCATGAAATTAGTGGGAGGATTTGACTTGGTGAAGTCAGTGAATGTAATTTGGCTCATGTCTTCTCTATCCTCAAATCATATATAACCTTAAATCCTTTAAATTATTAGATCCTTAAAATGATAAAGTTATGGAGATAACTAAGTCATAGCCTCCCATTAAGGTGGATGGAAATAGATCCAATTTTTTAGGTGAACATTGGAGGTGCTTGATACCTAGTATTTATCTAGATATTGAAATTACTATCCATCATATGATGATTAGTGTTGGTGCAGAAATCCATCGCCACCGGAGGTCGCCGCAATCGAGGCCGCTGGGCGCCGTCGGGGACCTGCAAAACGAAGTCCTGTCCGGAACCGGTGGGGTGGTGGCTCCGGCAGGACCCTCCGACGGTCAAGTTAGTTTTCGGCCAACAGTAATGGAGTGCTCGGAATGAGTTCCGGAGCTTAGAGGTGAGGAGGAGAGCTTAGAGAGTCGAGAGTTCAGAGAGCTTAGCCTTAGTATGTCGGGAGGGGTCCTTTTATAGCGGAGCTTAGTTGATGGTGACGGCTGTGCCGTCTGGCAGAGAGTCGTCGGGCAGCATGGAGTTTGGTACGGAGAGGAAGGCATCGTCCGGTAGATCGTGGGAGCCATACTGGCGAGTCGTCGGCCGCATGGAGTCCGGTACGGAGAGGAAGGCGCCGTCCGGTCTTGCTGCAGGCGACAGTTCGTCCAATGGAGTTCGGACTTGTAACAGAGTTCGGCCGAGGGGGAAGCTGGGGGAGTTCGTCTGGCTGAAGGGTCGGCCATCTGTAGAGTTCGGCCGTGGGACGGTTGCCGAGGAGTTCGACCGCTGAGAGGCCCGAAGAAGCTCGGCTGGCCAGTTGAAGGACTTCGGTTGCTAGTTGGTTCGGCCAGGGCTCGCTGAGGAGTTCGGTCGCCTAGGGTCGGTCCGAAGGGGTTCGGCCACTTGGGCTCGCCTGAAGTCGGTCCGAAGGAGTTCGGCCGTGGGGTCCGAATGGGTTCGGGCTTGTAGGAGAGTTCGGCTGAAGGGAAAACCCGGGAGGAGCTCGGATGGCCGAACGGGCGTCTGGGAGGAGTCCGTCTCCCGAAGAAGTCCAGCCGCTTGGAGTCCAAGGAGCTCGGCCGTCAGGAAGTTCGGCTGGCGGTGGGAGTTCGTCCTCTAGGCAGTTCGGCCCGGACCTTGGCGCAGGGGAGGTTCGGCCTCTAGGCAGTTCGGCCCGGACCTTGGTGCAGGGGAGTTCGGCCTCTAGGCAGTTCGGCCCGGACGGCCTTGGTGCAGGGGAGTTCGGCCTCTAGGCAGTTCGGCCCGGACCTTGGTGCAGGGGAGGGGAGTTCGGCCTCTAGGCAGTTCGGCCGTGGTAGGGGCTCGGCCTGGCGCCTGGCGCTAAAGCTCTTCAGCGGCTACTGGTTACATTGGGCTGAGCATCGGGCCGGGCTTCGACAGGAGCGGGATTTATCCCCAACAGTAGCCCCCCCCACTCCCGAGTTCAGAAATTGAAGGAAGGGAGTACCAAAACAGGCGACTGCCGAAGTCTTCTTCCAGGCTCCGCATTTGTTGCATCTGGAGCTCGGGGGAGGTCTCATCTCCAGCCAAGATTGACGCAGAAGTTGAGGCTGAGGCTTGGGGGAGACCTCATCTTCAGTCGATGTTTGGAGTTGAAATGAAATTCGTTTCCAGCTAAAGTCGATGAAGCTGATGTTGAAGCCGAAGTAAAACTCGCCTCCTTCGGTCGAGGTCGGATTTGAGCTCCTCGGGGGCGACATTATCTTCATCAGTTGAAGTCGACTCGAGGGAGACCTCCTATCTTGCAGCCGAGGTTGAAGTGCGCGCTCGGGGGAGATCTTATCTCCTACGGCCGAGCTTCCCTCGGGGGAGATCTTACCTCCTGCAGCCGAAGTGAAGTGCGCGCTCGGGGGAGATCTTATCTCCTGCAGTCGAGCTTCCCTCGGGGGAGATCTTATTTCTTGCGGTCGAGGTTGGTGCTCGCGTTAGGACGAGGTTCTCCTCCTGTTCCTAACCGAGATTGTTCCGGTCGCTCGGGAGAGATCTTATCTCTAGCCGAGGTTGGTGCTCGTGTTAGGACGAGGTTCTCCTCCTATTCCTAATCCGAGATTGTTCCAGGTCGCTCGGGAGAGATCTTATCTCTAGCCGAGGTTGGTGCTCGTGTTAGGACGAGGTTCTCCTCCTGTTCCTAACCGAGGTTGTTCCGGTCGCTCGGGAGAGATCTTATCTCTGGCTGAACTCGTTGTTCGGGAGAGATCTTATCTCTGGCCGAACTTCGTTGTTTGGGAGAGATCTTATCTCTGGCCGAACTTGTTGTTCGGGAGAGATCTTATCTCTGGCCGAACTTTGCCCTCGGGAGAGATCTTATCTCTGGCCGAGGTTGCGGTTCGGGAGAGATCTTATCTCTAGCCGACCTTGTTGTTCGGGAGAGATCTTATCTCTGGCCGAACTTGTTGTTCGGGAGAGATCTTATCTCTGGCCGAACTTTGCCCTCGGGAGAGATCTTATCTCTGGCCGAGGTTGCGGTTCGGGAGAGATCTTATCTCTGGCCGACCTTGTTGTTCGGGAGAGATCTTATCTCTGGCCGAACTTGTTGTTCGGGAGAGATCTTATCTCTGGCCGAACTTTGCCCTCGGGAGAGATCTTATCTCTGGCCGAGGTCGCGGTTCGGGAGAGATCTTATCTCTGGCCGACCTTGTTGTTCGGGAGAGATCTTATCTCTGGCCGAACTTGTTGTTCGGGAGAGATCTTATCTCCGGCCGAACTTTGCCCTCGGGAGAGATCTTATCTCTGGCCGAGGTTGCCGCTCGCATTAGGACGAGGTTCTCCTCCTGTTCCTAACACGGCGACTATTGACTGCTTCTTTTCCAGCCATTACATAGTTTTTGGCGCCCAAAAATAATACACTGTTGAAAGGAAAGGACTTTATTGAAAGGAAGTTACTGGCAATTTTTTCCGAATTTTTTGTGATCCAGGGTCGTGGTAGTAGCATCGTTCCTCCGCGCTTCTCCACGCGGACGACCTTTCCTATTTCATTCGAGCTTCCTCGCGTTGAAGCGTGCTTCTGTTGGCTTCGACGCTGGATCCTGGAGTGATGTTGACGACGTTGTGAGGCGGCCGACTTTGTTGTTTCTCGTTACGGCAGCGCCCTGCACCGATCTTTAGATTGGCGTCGAATGAATTTACCCAGCCGCCCCTTTCTGATGAGTTCCTCGATTTCATCTTGGAGCTGGATGCATTCCTCAGTGTCATGGCCGTGGTCGCGATGGTAGAGGCAGTACTTGCTTCGGTCATGCTTGTTTGGGGGAGACCGTAACCTTTCTGATCTGGGGAGTTGGTTCTTAACTTCGGTGAGGATCTGTGCTCGGGGAGCATTGAGGAGGACATAGTCGCGAAATCCTTTGGGAGGTGGGCTTCTTCGCACTCCTCTGCAAGCTCGAGGAGTTCGGGCCTGCCTGCTACTGGAGGGAGTCCGTGAGCGCGGCCGAACTTCATTCGGCTCCCTATCGCCTGTCAGCCGCTCCCTTAAGGTTTCTTCATCCCTCAGCTTGAAGGCTTCTTCCGCACGGGCGTATCTCTCGGCCCGAGCTAGCAGATCGGCGAAGTCCCTGGGATACCTTTTTTCCAGGGAGAACAATAAGTCGTTCTTCTGAAGGCCGCCTTTGAGGGCGGCCATGGCGACTGATTGGTCCAGATTTTGGACCTCCAACGCGGCAGCGTTAAACCGGGTGACGTAGGCCCGGATGGGTTCCCCCTCCTTCTGCCTGATGGCCATCAAAGAATCCGAACCTCGGCGTGGTCGCCTACTACTGATGAAGTGGGCTGCGAACTGTTGACTCATCTGGTCAAACGATAAGATGGTTCTCGGCTTGAGCATCGAGTACCAATTTCTGGCAGCTCCTTTGAGGGTAGAAGGGAAAGCCCGGCAAAATATGGCGTCCGACGCGCCGTGGAGCAGCATCATCGTTCGGAAGGCTTCCAAGTGGTCGACCGGGTCGGTGGTCCCGTCGTAGCTCTCGAACTATGGGAGCTTAAAGTTCGGCGGGACCGGTTCCTGCATGATTTTCTGTACGAGAAAGGAGGGTCTGTACAAACGTCATCACCACGCGAGGGGGTATGACGAAGTTCTTCAATTCGCCGGTTCATTTCCAAGAGCCTTTGGTCCAGCAGGTCCTTCACGGTCTCTGAATCTCCCAAGGCTTTCTGGTGAGATGGGCGCGAGGCTTCACCCTTGGGTCGATCCATGATCCGAACAAGGGTTCTCCCTCCTCCGCCTCTCTCAATCCGAGGTATCGGAGGTCGGGCTGCCCAGGCATCGGTCGCTCTTGGACTGGATCATCCAGACTTCGGAGAGTCCCCGCGCCGGTCGGGCTGGCATTGCCGGACTTGTTGGTGGCCTGCACCGCCTGCACCGCCTCCGTGAGACCACGAACGTGCTGGATGAGCTGGTTGAACTGCTCCGTATCCACTGCGGCTATAGACGGGGGCCCGAGTCACCGGGGCCGGAGCAGGGAGCAGGACAGGACTCGGAGGGGATCGAGCCGCGGAAGCCGTCGAGCGCCGCGTCGAAGGCCCTTCTGGGGGGCATTTCCTCTTTCCAGAGAAAGGAATTCTGAAGAGGAAGAAGAGAGATCCGGAGCAGGGGAAGGAAATCGTCGCCGAGCACTCCTTTAAGAACAAGGGAACCTCGAAGGTTCAGGCCCTCCTTCTAGCGCCAATCTGTTGGTGCAGAAATCCGTCGCCGCCGGAGGTCGCCGCAATCGAGGCCGCTGGGCGCCGCCGGGGACCTGCAAAACGAAGTCCCGTCCGGAACCGATGGGGTGGTGGCTCCGGCAGGACCCTCCGACGGTCAAGTTAGTTTCCGGCCAACAGTAATGGAGTGCTCGGAATGAGTTCCGGAGCTTAGAGGTGAGGAGGAGAGCTTAGAGAGTCGAGAGTTCAGAGAGCTTAGCCTTAGTATGTCGGGAGGGGTCCTTTTATAGCGGAGCTTAGTTGATGGTGACGGCTGTGCCGTCTGGCAGAGAGTCGTCGGGCAGCATGGAGTTTGGTCGTCCGGTGGACGGAGAGGAAGGCGTCGTCCGGTAGATCGTGGGAGCCATACTGGCGAGTCGTCGGGCCGCATGGAGTCCGGTACGGAGAGGAAGGCGCCGTCCGGTCTTGCTGCAGGCGACAGTTCGTCCAATGGAGTTCGGACTTGTAACAGAGTTCGGCCGAAGGGGAAGCTGGGGGAGTTCGTCTGGCTGAAGGGTCGGCCATCTGTAGAGTTCGGCCGTGGGACGGTTGCCGAGGAGTTCGACCGCTGAGAGGCCCGAAGAAGCTCGGCTGGCCAGTTGAAGGACTTCGGTTGCTAGTTGGTTCGGCCAGGGCTCGCTGAGGAGTTCGGTCGCCTAGGGTCGGTCCGAAGGGGTTCGGCCACTTGGGCTCGCCTGAAGTCGGTCCGAAGGAGTTCGGCCGTGGGGTCCGAATGGGTTCGGGCTTGTAGGAGAGTTCGGCTGAAGGGAAAACCCGGGAGGAGCTCGGATGGCCGAACGGGCGTCTGGGAGGAGTCCGTCTCCCGAAGAAGTCCAGCCGCTTGGAGTCCAAGGAGCTCGGCCGTCAGGAAGTTCGGCTGGCGGTGGGAGTTCGTCCTCTAGGCAGTTTGGCCCAGACCTTGGCGCAGGGGAGTT
>QRFJ01000183.1:852664-864602 GCA_006176705.1 Cocos nucifera
ACTGATCAGAAGTCCGGCAATGGAAATCAATGTAGTGTGCTAGTACTTCATAGATCTCGAACCTCCTTCTTCGATGGTTGATTCGAACCTCCTTCTCTAAATTGTTTGGACCTTTCAAGGATCCAAGAAGGTTGGGAGGACTAGAGAGAGAAAACCCTCTTCTTAAAACTCATAAAAGAAAGTGGAAGAGGAGGAATAGAAATCCTAGAGAAGAACCCCTTCTTCTCTTTTCTTTTTCTCTCACAACAGGACACTTAAAGTTTTGTCCATAGAAAACCCCAGGCCCAAGACCCTCTTGCACCCAGGAACCCCATGCCTAAACCTCTCTTTCTTGGTGAATTTGCTGTAAAAACATATGCCCAAACTCCATATAAATAGGGAGATAAAGCAGAGTCCTTCTTTAGGTTAGATACCTAAAAAAGGAATGTCCAAATAAGGACAACTTGGGGCACCAATTTTTGTGCGCCTCAAGACTTACCTTATGCAGGGACTTCTTGGTTTTGGTGCACAACTCTTCTCTTATTTTCACCAAAAAAATCAGAAAGAAATCTGATTTATTGGCACCATCATATGGATAGGGATGATAAGGTGTCAAACTCTATCAAATAGAGTTTTAAATCAAAACACTCTGCTTGTTTTGACTTGGTCTAAAACCAATTACCAAATCAAAAAAGGGATGGCATGGGGGCGCACATGGGCTCTCTCTAGGCATGAGAAATTCACACAAAACAAGGAGAGAGGGCATGGGAGGGTGAGATGGTGCAAGAAGAGAGAATCCTAGTCAAACTGGGTTCTCTAATTTTCTATGGTCAAACCTAGATTTCAAACCCAATCAAATTAGAATTGATGCAACCTAATTTAGGATGATCTTAGTTTAACTAAGAGCCTTTTTAAATTAGATTAAATCATATTTAATTTTGATTTAAATTTTAATTAAATTAAAAATTAGTTGCACACAAGTTCTAATCGAAAAGAAAATTGTTCTTTCTTATAATTGGCTTATCTTATAAGTCAATTAGACTTGACCTAATCAAATCTAAACCAAACTTGATTGAATCTTATTCAATTAGACTCGATCTCAGCCCTTATGCTCAATCAAATTGAGTCAATTAGCAATCTGTTTGCTAATTAATCCTCTTGCAAAACTTGCACTAGGTCAAATACGAATCGTATTGATTGTTTGATCATAAAATAATTCTTAATCATTGATCAACCATCCAGTCAGATCAAAATCTCTAATATATGTGATTTCATAGATTCAAACCTAAGCCAGTAGCATAGGAATAAATTTCTATACCAATTGAAGTAACCATTTAGTAATGATATCGGACGATTGGATAGGTCGATGTATAAAGCAACATTCTAGAATTCATGTGGATATGGTTTTCATATAATTCATCCTCTTGACTATAAATGCTCATAAGATGACTAAGAATTTAACTATCAACCCTGATTAAGTTATCCATATTGTATTTCAAAATATCAAATCTATCACATGGATTACTCTGGCCAAGATTTTGCTAAATTAAAATATAATGATGCATTATCTCCAAACACTTGGAGTGGTCAATCTCATCTGGATCATGCAACGACTTCATAAGTACTTAATTATGCCTAGAAATCTTCCATCACTGAATTAAAAATTTAGCTAGTCCAGCACCAAAGGATAATGAGTTGCTTGCAAGTCACCATGATGATCTCCGATCGAAAAAACATTTATACCCATATCCCATCAAAAAATTTTTGACAGCAGAATGCTTCAGAGTTGGTCACATTCAGTGATGATGTATCAATACATCTTACTTGCATGCCATACCAGTATCTCCACACTCCTTGGTTAGGAGGATAACCAACTCATATGGCACACAATGACCTACACTTGATAAACATTATCGTTCTAAGTAATAATATATCATTTGGTCATGGACTAATTTAAGAACTAAATGATAGATCCTCTCTTTATCGAATCTAAATAGTCCTAAGTGTTAGATATATGTGCCCTAGAAGTCAGAATTGGCTGACACTTGTAATACACTTTTAGGGGCAAAATTATAATTATGACTATAATAAATAAAATAGGTTATTTTCTATCACATATGTGTATTTAGTGTCTGTGATACATCCTTTGAGTTAATGGTAATGATAATTCATATTTTCAAGAGTTCAAAATTTAAGATATGAATAATCATTGTTAACTCATAAAATGCTCCCGATCATAGGATCATCACGAGGATGGTGATTGATCCGGAAGGTTGGTGTACAATCGCTTCTCCTTAATAGATGAGTCTTGAGTCTATGGTGTGGAGACACCAGAGCGAGAGTACAGGTAATGCCGGGTTGGCATGCGTCCTCTTCTTGTCAGGTTCTAATAGGGGGACCAGGCCTCCACCACTCTCCAATAGGTGCGTGACATGTTGTCAAAAGTCAAAGTGTCCAAGGTCAACGTTTGACCGGTTCAAAGGTAGACTTTTTGGACCAAAGTCAAAGAAAAAGAAATGGCAGGTGACCAAAAAAACGGCAGGTTAATGTCTATTAAAATAAGACAACCTTTTCCTAACTGGACAACCCTAGTTCAAACCTATTTGAAGCCTCTGATTGAGCACAAATCCTTTGGGCTCAGGACAAGTGGACAACTTATTTATTATTAGCAAAGAAGAACGTTAGGCTCAATCGGTGCTGCACATTTTCTTGACCTAATTGAATCTCATAAGATTCAATTGAACTGACCAGTTTCAATTATGTCACAGATTCAAACCTTGTTTGTGTGATTTCAGTTTGGTTCAGTTCTGTATGATGTAATGGGATATGTATGATCTCTATATCGACATCATCGAAACTCCTATTCGATGGATCAGAACTCTTTCGGTTGAAGTTCAAAAATGATGATCATCTAAATCATTCCTAAATTGCTCTCAAATCCACCCAGTAGATACCTAGCAGTTATGGTCGGCAACCCATCAGAGCTGAATTGCGAACCTCTTGGTCGGCACCTAGTGTTGATTAAGTCCTTCTATTCTTGAGCCCCGATCTAGATTAGGGTTAGATAACTGGTTCAAACCCTTATTCTCTTCATATATGATGTATCTCGCATTTCGGATCGAGTCCAATGTGAAATATAATATAGAAACCTTTCCATTTTACCTCTTCATTCGCACATGACTTCTGAACTTGATGTCTTCATGTTATCATAGGCTGTCCTTCTACCACCGATTGTTAATAGATTCCATCTGTGCCATCAGTCCCGAATGCCAGCAATCCTCAGGGTTCCATATGGCGCTGGAGTCCGAGTAATGGTTAGTTTCAAAACTATAACACCCTCAAGGTGAACTGCGATGCAGCGTCAGGTCAAAGAACGACAGATACTGCGCATCGAGTCAGTCATTGGAATGAAGGTGAGATCCCTATGACTTAACTCGAGGTTGGTCAAGCTCAAGTGGCCTCGTTCTCTAACGAAGTAACTGTTAGTCTCGTCGCTCGGTGTCTCCATTCCACTAGACTCAAGAGACTCATCTATTAGAAGATAGCGATTGTACACCAACCTTCCAGATCCAATTCACACCTCGTTTGATGGATCTGATGGTTGGAGCATTTTATGAGTTAACAATGATTAGTTCATGTCTTTAAATTTTGAAACTCTTGAAAATATGTGATTATTCGATTACATGTACTAAAAGGATGTAATCACTAGACACTAAATCAATATGTGATAGAAAAATAACCATTTTATTTATTATAGTCATTAATTATAATTTTTGCCTCCTAAGAAGTGTATTACAAGTTCGCCAATTCTTGGCTTCTAGGACACATATACTAACAATCTTTCCACTTATCCTAAAGCCAAATTGCTACAAGTCTAAGTCCATTTTTCTCAAGGTGGGCTTCGGATCCTCCCTGCTAGCCAACGATTTGTTAAGGTGGGTCTGTTTTTTTTTTTTTTTTTTTTCCCACATTATCTGCGGAGTTGGACTCTCTTTTGACCTCGACATAAACCCTTCCTCGAGGTAATCGCGGAATTGAGTGTATCGCCGCCTCAATATGCTTTGGATTTTGAGACCTTGGCTCCTTTAGCAAGGGCTATGGCGGCCATTCGTTGTTCGCAGTTATAGAGGCAATGGCATCTGATGGCATTACTCCAATTTTCTGCAACAAACTTCTTGTACTGGGAATGCTTTCTTTGCAGCTTCTGATGCAGCGATATATATGCTTCCATGGTGGATATCTGCTATCACCATTTTGCTTGGAACTTTCCAGCTGACAGCACAACCATTGCACACAAACAGACTCCCTGATGTCGACTTTTCAATCATCTTATATCGAACATGAAATCCGAGTCTGTGATCTCTTGGACTTGAGTTACTCCGTTACCAAAGAACCAACATCATATTCCTTAGTTCTTTCAAGTACTTAAGGATACATTTCACAGGAAGTTCATGTGTTCTTCACCTGGATTTGACTGATATCTGCTGTGACACTCACAGCATGGGGCTATATCAGGTCATGTACATAGCTGGCATACATTTGGAGGCTCCCTATTGCAGAAGCTTTAAGGGATCTTTGCTCATGCGTCTATTTCCTCAGGTGTGCTGGGGCATAACTTCTTGAAAAATGAATACCATGTTCTGAAGGGTATCATCCCCTTTTAGAGTTTTTCATTACTAACCTCTTTAGTACTTTCTCTATTACATCTTTTTGAAAGTTCCAGCATTCCTTATTCGGTCTATTCCTATAGACCTTTAATTCCTAGAATAAAGGATGCTTTCGTCTAAGAATGTCTTTCATGTGAGAATTTTTTTGGACAACCTATAATTTGACTGTTGTCAATCATGGGAAATCATTCCCATAAGGAGGAGTCATCCACATACAATACGCAGGAAGACAACAGCGCTCCCACATGATCTTTTTTGAAAACACATGCTTCCTCTTTCATTTTTTGATGAAACCAAAATATTTTTGATCATATTCATTAAAATGGAGTGTTCCTAGCCCGAGATTCTTGCTTAAGTCATATATTGAAACCTTTTGCAGCTTGCAAACTCTTGTGATCAGTATTCACTGGATGTGAAACTGAAGCAGCTATTCATATAGTATCTTTTCCTCAAGATATCCATTTTAAGATTGCCATTTTTACGTCCATTTTTGCCATATTTTCATAATCGAAACAGGCTGCAACGGCAGGCAATGTTGCGGATGGATTTAGCATAGCCACTGGGAAAGGGTATCCTGATATTTCAAATGCCTTCGCGTTGACTATAACCTTTTGCACTAGTCTAGCCTTGAAATGTCATCTTTACATTTCATTCTGCACCAATCTTTCTCTTGAAGATCCATTACACCTAATAGGTATGTATATCTTTCTGGGTGGATCTACAAGGTCCAGAACTTTGGTTTGAGTGCATTGAGTCAATTCTGACTGCATTGGCCTCTAGCCATTTCTCAGAGTTCGATATCTGATTATTTCGGTTCTTCGCTTTTTTTTTTTTTTATTTGTTTTTTTCTTTTTTTTTTTGTAGATAAAACTTTGGGATCATCCCATGAGCACCCATTACCTCGAGGAACATTTTACCTCTATCTTTCTCTGGAAATAATACCTAAGTATCTCTTCAGGGGATGAAAAAACTCCTTTCTGATCTACGAGTGGAGGAGGTTAGTGTTCTTATTGGCCAACCTATTTGGTTCAATTTGTCCTTAGCTCGTTGTACTTGTTGAGACTTTCTCATCAAGCTTAATCTTGCTTTTCCAATTGCCGCTATCTGAATAAACTATTTTTAAGAAAGATGCATGTCGACTCACAAACACATTGTGGTCTTTCTGGAATGTAACAATAGTATCTAATTGACTCTTTAGGATATCTATGAAATCGAGCTCTAAAGACCTAACTCTAACTTTGGTCCGCTTCTTTCTTTTGACATGAGCTGGACAACCTTAAATTCTGGAGATTGACTCGACTTGGTTTCCTTACCGTGCCATATCTCATATGGTGTGGTAGGAATGGTTTTAGAGGGAATTTCCTATTCAGTAGATAGATTGAAGTTAACAATTGAGTATTCCCCAAAGAAAATAGGAAGGTTATGAAGCTGCATTCATGGATCGAACATATCCAATAGAGTTCGATTTCTTCCATTCTGAACCCTGTTGAGTTGAGGTGTTTCCTGGTGGAGTCCATGAGAGGACTTATGCCATTTTTTCTTTAGATAGTCCTAAGAATTCTCAGCTAAAGGTATTCCACCTCCTCGATCTGATCGAAGAAACCTTAATGGGTTTTCAGTTTATTTTTCTACTCATTCTGAATTTTTGAATTTTTAAAAGCTTAGACTTGTGTCTCATAAGATCACATATCCATTACTTAGACAGTCATCGGTAAGGTAATGAAGTAGACAAAATTACCTCTTAGTCGGTCATTCAATAGGCCGCATACATCTGTTGTACAAGGGCCAAGTAGATCTATGGCCCTCTCCCCATGTCCACAAAAGGTGAGTTTGGTCATTTTGCCTTGAGGCAGGATCGCAAGTTAGGATATGACTTTCGGAAGTCATGACTCATAGCCCATTTTCTCTAATTTGTGATCCTATCTTCTGCCTATATGAACCTAATCTCATTGCTGCCATAGTATCTGTCGTTTGGATATCCCTGATCATTTGGCATTCACGTTATTTGCTCGACAGTTGAATAGGTACATCAATATGTAGTTGATAAAGACCATTTAATAAGGAAACCATTTTGCAATTTTTATTCTTGTCATTAAAGAATATTACTGCGTCCTTAAGAAGGTAATCCACATAGCCTTTCTTTGTGCTAAGCATGAAACAGAAATCAAAATTCCTACTAGCTGCAGGCCACATAAAAACAGTCTTTTTCAAACTAAGTCTAAACCAGCGGTAATCAAGAGGGTATGTTCCCATTGGTACTTTTTACCGCAACTCTTGCTCCATTACCGATGCGTAGGATTCATGCCTCCATCCCTCAGCCTCCTTCTATCCTCAAGACCTTTGCCATGGAAGCTGCATAGATGAGCACTAGAATCAGAGTCAAGCACCCAACTGGATGCAGAAGAAACCGTAAGCGTTAGACTCAAGTAACGAGCCTACCTCCAGAAGGGACCTTCTTTTCTTGTTTCTTCATGGGTCAGGTTATAGTAGGGCAGTTCCACTTCCAATGGCCGTCGCTATTGCAATTGGAAACACTTTTCTTTGACAGCGGCTTTCATCTTGGTTCTGCCTTCTTTTCTTTGCTCCTTCCACCTTCTCTTTTTTGCAGACTTCTTTTTCTTTCCATAAGATTTCTTTTTGGAAGATAGTCCGTTTCCATAGCAAAGAACTGAGCCTTTAGAACCTTCATAGAAAGCTCAGCGGTGACAGCATTATTCTAATTCCGGCGCCAGAATTTTGAAGTTTATTGCATTGTGGTAATTTCATGGGATAATTGCCCATATACATAGTAAAGGATTGCAGGAAATAATATCGTTCTGCAAGTCCAATGTCTAACTTCACACCGATCCTTCTCAAGCTCTTCCATGTCTGATCATGTCAGATAGTGATTTTGACTGGACTGCCCAATCATGCATCTTAGCCTTAAAAAGTGGATTTTGTAACTTGATACTTTTGGCCTGCGCGACTCTGTCACCAAATATCTCTATAGGTGAGCCAATATTGGCCAAGAGTCCGATTATCCTCATGTTGGCGCTGGAGCTCATCAGACATCGAGGCCCAACATGTAATATTCTGCCTATTATCTTCGTCTATCCATTTCTCCAAAGATTTGCCTCTCTGTTTCAAAGATGGACGGCTGGTAAGTGGAGGGTCCTAGTCCAAACATGGGTTACTTCTTAGAACCCAAAACTATTTTGTAGTCCTGTTGTTTAGCCAATCTTTATAATTTGCGGTCGGTCAGTCTATGTGTGTCAGGATACGTGCCAATGGGTTGGAGGCAGACATTTTCCTGAGAGAGTCAAAATTCTATTAGATACTCTAATTTTTGACTTGACCCAATTATTTTAGGAATTTTTATTTTTTAAATAAATTAGCTCCCACATTTTTCTCGGATCCCTACACTCCCCTCTGTAGAGATGTGAAAATCTCCACGATTTAATGATTTTTTAGTGGGTTAGGTGCGGTCTTCAACTGACTCATCACCTACCTAACAGTTATTGGTGTGGGTTACCAATGGAAGTGAACAACTCTTGTTCAATGATTCTCTAATAATGGTCACCTTGCCGTCTCTTAATTCATGAATCTCACCGTTATCCGAAATATGATCCACTCCTTTAGTTTGTCAAATCCATCATTTGCATAGACTGGATTTCTAATTGGTCTCTCACCGTTATCGAAATATGAGGCCCAAACTCATCCTCCAGCCCATAGCATCCATGCCTAATATACATGGTTTGCGTCTTTCCGATGCAACTTGAAGCGTGATCCAGCGAGAACAACAACCCGAGAAGGGCCCGCACATCTACAAATGGTGGAAGACCTCAGACTTAATTTCTTTTCTTAGGAAGAATTGATTCAGGTCTCATATAAACTAGACTTGTCATAGTCATAACATTATGACTACCTTAGTGCATTGGGTTAGCTCGGATTTATTAACAACCTCAGATCAGAACTATTCACAAGATATGGCCAAGTAGTGAGATCGATGGAAGGAATTATGCCATTAACTCGTACAAGAAACGCATTTAGGTCAAGTAAGCTTTCCAATTAAAAATTCAGTCGTCGTACGTGCCAAATTTACCTTAGACACCAAATTGTTGAGTCAGAAACTAATTGGGTTAGGCCTACAATCCAGACTCTAAACCTCTGAGCCTAATAGGTCTGCTGATCGTGACTCGATTCTTGACCCAGGACTTAATCCGATTAGGCAGATTCAATTTAAGCATTGTTGATCCCATCTAACCAACTCTTGATTCGATTTGATCAACCGCTTAGAACCTAATTGAGCTAACCCACAGCCCAGTATTTATGAAATATGTCTTAGATCTGGAAACACTTTCTCAATTTAGACCTATTTGATATTCTATAATCTTTAATTTTTTAATTAAGTAGGGTTCATAAAATAAAATACTGCACAATAAATCCACTAGGATTTTCAGGATCTGGATTTGCAAGTAAGTTGGATTTCTGATTTAAGGACGAATGTGCAGCACCCCTACACATCATAAGAACACCCCATCGAATTGAAAAAGAGGGCCTTTAAACCTTTTCATTCTTTCTGACCGGACGACAAGAGAATGCCTAATCAGGAACATGCATACTACAAAATAGTTTTAGATCTGATATCATATATTCTCATATTAATTAGATCAATCATGGGCATATTTTGCTACATCATGTATCGAATCATGCCATATTTTTTTCTTCATATCTAAATTATCTCATAATAATCTAAAAAAAATTATTATTAAATTTGATCAATTAAAATAAATTCTATCTAGATAATTATGTAGAACTATTCTACAACTCAGTCTAGACAGCATCTATATATCTTCTCATATGATATTTAAAATTAAATATTTTATTTTACTATTTTTTAGAATATTATTATACAATTATAGTATCAAAAAATAATAAATAAAGTGATCTAAATAATGATTTTAATTTCATATTAAATCAAAAACATCCAGACTATTCTATAGAAACTATTTCCTTTAATTTTTTACAAAAAAAACTTAAGTTTCATTAACCCAATATTTCCTAATCTTAGATCCAAATCATTTAATTTTAATTTTTTTTGATTTTTAGATCTGATCACATCTCATGTGACATTCTAAAATTATTTATTTTCTAATTTAAAATAAATTTAAAATTAGATCTAAAAACTTTTAGAACCATGGCTACTGATACCAGTGAAAGGGAAATTCCTAATTTTCCGATCAGGTTTGTTTCAGATCTGATTCAGGATAAGAGAATATATTCAAAATTTTTCTCTTGATCCCAATCAAGATCTTGATATATGTTTCAGATCTGATTCTTTTATTTTAATAAATAAAATAAATAATGGATAATATTTAAATCAAATTTAATTATCTGATTGGGTAATCTATTTACCCTATTTGATGATCCTGTTCTGCAGCGGAAGTTCTGGATCTAGCCACGCAGCGCCTGACCTCTACCGGTATCCACTCAGGCTGGATTCTGAAGATCCTCTTCTTTCTCTTATCACATCTTCCAAAATCAGATCGGATCGATCTGAAGGATCTTCAAAAAACTCCTTTTGAAGATCAGCAGTCATCCTTGCAACAGTGCAGCCTTCTAGCTTTGATCGCCTTTCTCTTGCTTGAATTCGCACGAACAAAAATCCAAAAACTCCTTTTTGGACGTGCGAAGAGCAAGGGGAGAAGGTGGTTTGGATGGAGAAGGAGGGGAGAGGTAGCCTAGGGGCGTGGAGAATTATTATTCATATTCATCTCATGCTGATTGGGCGCAGGGTCTTATTTATAGGCTAAGCGTGATCCAACTCCTCTTTCCCAGACCAATTACAATCCTTTGTGAAAATTCAAGATCTTTAATCTGATTGGTGGGAATAGAGTCCCTTGGATTCCTCCTTAGAGGGTGCCTAAGGACAGTCCAAAGTTGGTTCTTAGAAGAACTCTAATTGGGAATTCCAAAAAGAGATTGAGTCCTTGTCCAACAAGGACTCCTAGGCGCCTCCAACTTGGGCATATGCCTAGGGTTGTCATTGCCCTCTTCCTGCCAGGTTTCTTGCAGGGACAGGGCCCCACAACTCTCCAATAGGTGCGTGACATGTGTCAAAAGTCAAAGTGTCAATGGTTAATGATTTGACGAGGTCAAAGATAAAGACTTTTGACCAAAGTTTCAAAGAACAAGGAAATGGCCAGGTGACCAAAAATGGCAGGTAATTCTTACAAAATAAGACAATCTTTTCTGATTTGGAAACCTCCATTCAAACCATATGAAGGCCTCTGATTTGAGTACAACTCTTTTGGCTCAGCAGGAAACTTATTTATAAATAGCAAAAGAGAACGTTAGCGCTCAATCGAGTGCTTAGCACAATTTCTTGAACCTAATTGAATCTCATTCAGATCAATTGAACTGGACCAGTTTTTCAATTTGATGATCAACCAGAATTCAAAACCCTTATTTGTGTGATCAGTTAGGGTTCAGTTTCTGTATGATAATAGGAATGTCATGATCTCTATCATCACATCATCGAAACTCCTTCGATGGATCAGAACTTCTTCTGATTCGAATAGCTAAAAGATCGATCAATCTAAATCATTCTAATTGCTCTCAAAATCCACAGTGATACCTAGCAGTATATTTGGTGGCCAACCCATCAGAGCTCGAATCGCAGCCGGCCTCCCTGAGCTGTTGCGCCCCCGGGAGCTTTGATTTATAACACTGGATTGATCAAGTCTCGCAGTGCTAAGACAGATAACCTCAAACACTTGTGAACTGACCATATACCTGCGGGGAAAAAAAACCCTTTTCCCCTTTGGGTTGGGCAAGCTACCTTATGTTGATTAAGTCCTTCTATCTTAAGCCCGATCATTTAGGGTAAGATAAACTCGTTCAAAATCCTAGTCTCTATCATTATTGATGGTAGTCATTCGATACGAGTCCAATGTGAAAATCTAAATTAGAAACATCTTTCCATTATTACACTCTGCCATCGCCATAGACTTCTGAACTTTGATTTCTTCATGATTATCATTAGGGCTGCTCCTTCTACCACCGATTATAGATAGATTCCATCTGATGCCATTCAGTCCCTTCAGGATTTCCATATGGCTAGGAGATCGAGTAATGGTGTAGTTCAAACGATAAACACCTTCAAGAGTGACATGCGATGCACCTCAGGTCAAAGAAACCAGACACCCCACTACTCAGCAATCGAGTCAGTTCACTGATGAAAAGGTAACTCCCTAATGACTACTCGAGGTGGTCTATGCTCAGGATCTCGGTTCTCTACGAGTCCTGTTACT
>QRFJ01000183.1:864627-1001066 GCA_006176705.1 Cocos nucifera
CCTCTCCCTCCTTCTCCATGCCAAACCACCTTCTCCCCTTGCCTCCACGTCCAAAAGGAGTTTTGGATTTTTGTTGGTGCGATTCAAGCAAGAGAAGGCGATCAAAAAGCTAGAAGGCTGCACTGTTGCAAAGGATGACTGCTGATCTTCAAAAGGAGTTTTGAAGATCCTTCAGATCAGATCCAGATCTAATTTTTGGAGATGTGATAGAAAGAAGAGGATCTTAGATCCGCCTGAGTGGATACCGGTAGAGGTCAGGCGCTTGCGTGGCTAGATCCAGAATCTTCCACTGCAAACAGGATCATCAATAGGGTAATAGGATTACCCAAATCAGATAAATTAAATTTGATTTAATTTATCCTTATTTTATTTTATTTATTAAAATAAAAAGAATCAGATCTGAAACATATATCAAGATCTGATTGGGATCAAGAGAAAAATTTTGAAATATATCTCTTGATCTGATCAGATCTGAACAAACCTGATCCGGAAAATTAGGATTTCCCTTCAACTGGTATCAGAGCCATGGTTCTAAAAGTTTTTAGATCTAATTTTAAATTTATTTTAATTAGAAAATAAATAATTTTAGATGTCACATGAGATGTGATCAGATCTAAAATCAAAAAAATTAAAATTAAATGATTTGGATCTAAGATTAGGAAATATGTATGACTAGTTGTAAAATAGAATAGTTCTATAGAATAGTCTTGCATGTTTTTGATTTAATATGATTAAATCATATTTTAGATCTATTTATTTATTATTTTTTGATACTATAATTGTTATAATAATATCTAAAAAATAGTAAATAAAAATTATTTAATTTTAAATATCATATGAGAGATATGATAGATGCATGTCTAGACTAGTTGTAGAATAGTTCTACATAATTATCTAGATTAGAATTTATTTTAATTAGATCAAATTTAAATATAATTTTTTAGATTATTATGAGATAATTTAGATATGAAAATATGCATGATTCGATACATGAGATGTATGCAAAATATGCCATGATTAGATCTAATTTATATATGAGATATATGATATAGATCTAAAACTATTTTGTAGTATTGCATGTTCCTGATTAAGGCATTCCTCTTGGTCGTCCGGTCAGAAGAATGAAGAAGGGTTTAAAGGCCCTCTCTTTTCATTCGATGGGGTGTTCTTATGATGTGTAGGGGTGCTGCACATTCGTCCTTAATCAGAAATCCAAAACTTACTTTCTGCAAAATCCTAGATCCTGAAATCCTAGGATTTATTGTGCATATTTTATTTATGAACCCTACTTAATTAAAAATTAAGATTATAGAATATCAAATAGGTCTAAAATTGAGAATTTCAGATCTAAGACATATTCATAATACTGGGCTTGGGTAGCTCAATTAGGTCTAAGCGGTTGATCAAATCGAATCAAGAGTTGGTTAGATGGGATCAACAATGCTTAAATTGATCGGCCTAATCGGATTAAGTCTGGGTCAAGATCGAGTCACGATCAAGCAAGACCTAATTAGGCTCAGAGGTTAGAGTCTGGATTGTAGGCTAACCCAATTAGTTCTGGCTCAACAATTTGGTGTCTAAGGTAAGTTTGGCACGTACGATCGACTGATTTTTAATTGGAAGCTACTTGACCTGAATGCGTTCTTGTACGAGTTAATGGCATATTCCTTCCATCGATCTCACTTACTTGGCCATATCTGTTGACATAGTTCTGATCTGAGGTGGTTAATAATCCGAGCTAACCCATGCCACTAGGTAGTCATAATTGTTATGACTATGACAAGTCTAGTTTAATGAGACCTGAATCAATTCTCCCTAAGAAAAGATTAAGTCTGAGGTCTTCCACCATTGTAGATGTGCGGGCCCTTCTCGGGGTTGATTGTTCTCGGCTGGATACAGCGGCTCAGTTGCATCGGAAAGACGCAACCATGTCTATTAGGCATTGGATGCTATGGGCTGGAGGATGAGTTGGGCTCAATATTTCGGATACGGTGAGAGACTCAATTAGAAATCCAGTCTATGCAAATGATGGATTTGACTAAACTAAGGAGTGGATCAATATTTCGGATACGGTGAGATTCATGAATTAGAGACCAAGTTTGGGTGCACCATGATTAGAGAATCATTGAACAAGAGTTGTTCACTCATTGGCTAACCCATCACCAATAACTGTTAGGTGAGGTGATGAGTCAGTTGGTGAGACCGCACCACCCACTAAAAATCATTAATCGTGGAGATTTTCACATCTCTACAGAGGGAGTGTAGGGATCCGAGAAAATAGTGGGAGCTAATTTATTTAAAAATAAAATTCCTAAATAAATTGGTCAAGTCAAAATTAGAGTATCTAACTAGAATCTTTGACTCTCTACAGGAAAATGTCTGCCTCCAACCCATTGGCACGTATCCTGGACACACATAGACTGACCGGACCCAATTATAAAGATTGGCTCAGGAACTACAAAATAGTTTTGGGTTCTAAGAAGTTAACCCATGTTTTGGACCAGGACCCTCCCACCTTACCAGCCCGTCCATCTATTGAACAGAGAGCATCTCTGGAAAAATGGATAGACGAAGATAATAAGGCCAGATATTACATGTTGGGCTCGATGTCTGATGAGCTCCAGCGCCAACATGAAGATATCGGGACTGCTCGCCAAATGTTGGCTCACCTATAGGAGATGTTTGGTGAACAGAGTCGCGCAGCCAAATATCAAGTCACAAAATCACTTTTTAAGGCTAAGATGCGTGATGGGCAGTCAGTCCAAGATCACTGTCTGACAATGATCAAGGACATGGAAGAGCTTGAGAAGCTCGGTGTGAAGTTAGACTTGGACTTGCAGAACGATATTATTCTGCAATCCTTGACTGATGCATATGGGCAATTCATCATGAATTACCACATGCATAAACTTCAAAATTCCTTGGCCGAATTAATGAATATGCTGGTTACCGCTGAGCTTTCTATGAAAGGTTCTAAAGGCTCAGTTCTTGCTATGGAACGGACTTCTTCCAAAAGAAAGTCTTATGGAAAGAAAAAGAAGTCTGTGAAAAAGCAGAAGGTGGAAGGAGCAAAGAAGAAGAAGGCAGAACCGAAGAAAAAGGCCGATGTCAAAGAAAAGTGTTTCCATTGCAACAGCGACGGCCATTGGAAGCGGAACTGCCCTACTTACCTGGCCACCCTGAAGAACAAGAAGGAAGGTCCTTCTGGAGGTATGCTCGTTATTGAGTCTAACCTTACGGTTTCTTCTGCATCCAGTTGGGTGCTTGACTCTGGTTCTAGTGCTCATCTGTGCACTTCCATGCAGGGTCTTGAGGATAGCAGGAGGCTGAGGGATGGAGACATGATCCTACGCATCGGTAATGGAGCAAGAGTTGCTGCAGTAGCCATGGGAACATACCCTCTTCGATTACCATCTGGTTTAGACTTAGTTTTGAAAGACTGTTATTATGTGCCTGCAGCTAGCAGGAATTTGATTTCTGTTTCATGCTTAGCACAAGAAGGCTATGTGATTACCTTCTTTAAGGACCATTGTAACATTCTTTATGAAAGAAATAAAATTGCAAATGGTTTCCTTATTAATGGTCTTTATCAGCTACATATTGATGTACCTATTCTAACTATCGAGCAAAACGTGAATGCCAAACGACCTAGGGATAGTCCAAACGACAGATATCTATGGCACCTGAGATTAGGTCATATAGCAGAAGATAGGATCAACAAATTGGAGAAAAATGGGCTATTGAGTCCATTGACTTCCGAGTCATATCCAACTTGTGAATCTTGTCTTCAAGGCAAAATGACTAAACTCCCTTTTGTTGGACATGGGGAGAGGGCCACAGATCTCCTTGCCCTAGTACATACTGATGTGTGCGGCCCATTTGATGTGCCGGCTAGAGGCAATTTTGTCTACTTCATTACCTTTACCGATGATCTGTCTAGGTATGGGTATGTGTATCTTATGAGACACAAGTCTGAAGCTTTTGAAAAGTTCAAAGAATTCAGACATGAAGTAGAAAAACAAACTGAAAAACCCATTAAGGTTCTTCGATCAGATCGAGGAGGTGAATACCTTAGCCGGGAATTCCTAGACTATCTTAAGAAAAATGGCATAGTCTCTCAATGGACTCCACCAGGAACACCTCAACTCAACGGGGTTTCAGAATGGAGAAATCGGACTCTATTGGATATGGTTCGATCCATGATGAGCTTCACAGACCTCCCTGATTTTCTTTGGGGACACTCATTGTTAACTTCAATCTATCTACTGAATAGGGTTCCCTCTAAAACCGTTCCTACCACACCGTATGAGATATGGCACGGTAAGAAACCAAGTCTGAGTCATCTCAGAATTTGGGGTTGTCCGGCTCATGTCAAAAGACAACAAGCGGACAAGTTAGAGTTTAGGTCCTTTAGAGCTCGATTCATAGGATATCCTAAAGAGTCATTAGGATACTATTTCTACATTCCAGAAGACCACAATGTGATTGTGAGTCGACATGCCATCTTTCTTGAAAAATAGTTTATTCAAGATAGCGGCATTGGAAAGCAGATTAAGCTTGATGAGAAAGTCTCACAAGTAGCAACGAGCTAAGGACCAATTGGAACCAAATCAGGTTGAGCCAATAAGAACACTACCTCCTCCACCTCGTAGATCGGAAAGAGTTTTCCATCCCCCTGAAAGATACTTAGGTATTATTTCAGAGGAAAGTAGAGGAAAATGTTCCTCGTAGGTAATGGTGCTCATGGTGATGATCCCAAAACCTACAACGAGGCGATATCAGATATCGACTCCGAGAAATGGCTAGAGGCAATGCAAGTCAGAAATTGACTCGATGCACTCAAACCAAGTCTGGACCTTGGTAGATCCACCAGAAGGTATAGTACCTATTGGGTGTAAATGGATCTTCAAGAGAAAGATTGGTGCAGATGGAAATGTGGAGACATTCAAGGCTAGACTAGTGGCAAAAGGTTATAGTCAACGCGAAGGCATTGACTATCAGGATACCTTTTCCCAGTGGCTATGCTAAAATCCATCCGCACATTGCTTGCCGTTGCAGCCTATTTCGATTATGAAATATGGCAAATGGACGTGAAAACGGCATTCTTAAATGGATATCTTGAGGAAGATATCTATATGGAACAGCCGCTAGGTTTCACATCCAGTGATACTGATCACAAGGTTTGCAAGCTGCAAAGGTCCCATATATGGACTTAAGCAAGCATCTCGGAGCTGGAACACTCATTTCAATGATGTGATCAAAAAGTTTGGTTTCATCAAAAATGAAGAGGAACCATGTGTTTTCAAAAAGGGTCAGTGGGAGCGCTGTTGTCTTCCTCGTATTGTACGTGGATGACATCCTCCTTATTGGGAATGATATTCCCATGTTGACATCAGTCAAAATGTGGTTGTCCAAGGAATTCTCCATGAAAGACCTAGGTGAAGCATCCTTTATTCTAGGAATTAAGGTCTATAGGGATAGACCGAATAGGATGCTAGGACTTTCACAGAAGATGTACATAGAGGAAAGTACTAAAGAGGTTTAGTATGGAAAAACTCTAAGAGGGGATTAATACCCTTCAGACATGGTATTCATCTTTCCAAGAAGATGTGCCCCAGCACACCTGAGGAAATAGAACGCATGAGCAAGATCCCTTATGCTTCTGCAATAGGGAGCCTCATGTATGCCATGCTATGTACACGACCTGATATAGCCCATGCTGTGAGTGTCACAAGCAGATATCAGTCAAATCCAGGTGAAGAACACTGGACTTCTGTGAAATGTATCCTTAAGTACTTGAGAAGAACTAAGGATATGATGTTGGTCTTTGGTAACGGAGAACTCCAAGTCCAGGGATACACAGACTCGGATTTCATGTCCGATATAGATGATCGAAAGTCGACATCTGGGAGTCTGTTTGTGTGCAATGGTGGTGCTGTCAGCTGGAAGAGTTCCAAGCAAATGGTGATAGCAGATTCCACCATGGAAGCAGAATATATCGCTGCATCAGAAGGCTGCAAGGAAGCATTCTGGTACAAGAAGTTTGCTGCAGAAATTGGAGTAATGCCATCAGATGCCATTCCTCTATACTGCGACAACAATGGCGCCATAGCCCTTGCTAAGGAGCCAAGGTCTCACCAGAAAATCCAAGCACATTGAGCGGCGATACCACCTCATCCGCGATTACCTCGAGAAGGGTTACGTCGAGGTCAAGAGAGTCAACTCCGCAGATAATGTGGCAGACCCACTTACAAAGCCGTTGGGCCAGCAGAAGATCGAAGCCCACCTTGAGAAGATGGGACTTAGACTTGTAGCCAATTGGCTTTAGGACAAGTGGGAGATTGTTAGATATATGTGCCCTAGAAGCCAGAATTGGCTGACACTTGTAATACACTTCTAGGGGCAAAATTATAATTTTGACTATAATAATAAAATGGGTTATTTTCTATCACATATGTGTATATTTAGTGTCTGTGATACATCCTTTGAGTTAATGGTAATGATAATTCATATTTTCAAGAGTTGAAAATTTAAGACATGAATAATCATTATTAACTCATAAAATGCTCCCGACCATAGGATCATCACGAGGATGGTGATTGATCCGGAAGGTTGGTGTACAATCGCTTCTCTTTAGTAGATGAGTCTTGAGTCTACGGTGTGGAGACACCGGAGCGAGAGTACAGGTACTCGTTAGAGAACGAGGGCACTGAGCGTGACCACCTCGAGTAGTCATTAGGAAGTCTACCTTCTCGTCAATGACTGACTCGATGCTGCAGTAGTGTGTCTGGTTCTTTGACCTGAGGTGCATCGGCAGTTCACCTTGAGGGTGTTATAGTTTGACTACACCATTACTCGGTCTCCTAGCCATATGGAATCCCTGAGGTGTATGTTGGCTATAGCATGTTCATTGTAGGAACTGGATTGCATCAAGATGGAATCTATCTACCTCGGTGGTAGAGGAGCAGCCCTATGATGAATCATGAGAATCAAGTCCAGAAGCCCATGGCCATGGTAGAGTGAAATAATAGAAAGAGTTTCTATTTAGATTTTCACATTGGACTCGAATCGAATGATTACATCATATGACAGAGACTAGGGTTTGACGAGTTTCACCTTAACCCTAATCTGATCGGGGCTCAAGATAGAAGAACTTAATCACACAGGTAGCTGCACCAAGAGGTTCGCATTCAGCTCTGATGGGTTGCCACCATATACTGCTAGGTGTCACTGGTGGATTTTGGGAGCAATTAGAATGATTTAGATGATCGATCATTCTAGCTGTTCGAATCAGAAGAGTTCTGATCCATCGAAAGGAGTTTCGATGATGTCGATGATAGAGATCATGACATATCCCATTACCATACAGAACTGAACCTAACTGGATCACACAAACAAGGGTTTGAATCTGGTGATCATCAATTGAACTGATTCTAGTTCAATTGATCTGAATGAGATTCAATTAGGTTCAAGGAAATCGTGCTAGCACTCGATTGAACCTAACGTTCTTCTTTTACTATCATAAATAAGTTGTCCTGTCTGAGCCAAAGGAGTTTGTGCTCAATCAGAGGCCTTCATATGGTCTGACTGGAGGTTGTCCAAGTTAGAAAAGGTTGTCTTATTTTATAAGACATTACCTGCCATTTTTGGTCACCTGCCATTTCTTGTTCTTTGACTTTGGTCAAAAGTCTACCTTTGACTGGTCAAACGTTGACCATTGACACTTTGACTTTTGACCACATGTCATGCACCTATTGGAGAGCTGGTGGGGGCCTGTCCCCCTGCCAGAACCTGGCAAGGAGAAGGGACGCATGCCACCCTAGGCATGTGCCCAAGTTGGAGGCGCCTAGGAGTCCTTGTTGGACAAGGACTCCATCTCCTTTTTGGATTCCAATTAGAGTTCTTCTAAGAACCAACTTTGACTGGTCTTAGGTGCCCTCTAAGAAGGAATTAGGGGACTCTATTCCCATCAATCAAATTTAGATCTGATTTCACAAAGGGTTGTGATTGGTTGGGAAGAAGAGGAGTTGGATCACGCTTAGTCTATAAATAAGACCCTGCGCCCAACTCACATGAGATGATTGAATCACAATTCTCCACGCCCCTAGGCTGCCTCTCCCCTCCTTCTCCCTTCTCCACGCCCCTAGGCTGCCTCTCCCCTCCTTCTCCATGCCAAACCATCTTCTCCCCTTGCTCTCCACATCCAAAAGGAGTTTTGGATTTTTGTTGGTGCGATTCAAGCAAGAGAAAAGCGATCAAAAGCTAGAAGGCTGCACTGCTGCAAAGGACGACTGCTGATCTTCAAAAGAAGTTTTGAAGATCCTTCAGATCAGATCCAGATCTAATTTTTGGAGATGTGATAGAAAAGAAGAGGATCTCTAGATCCAGCCCGAGTGGATATCGGTAGAGGCCAGGCGCTTGCGTGGCTAGATCCAGAACCTTCCGCTGCAAACAGGATCATCAACAGAGTAATAGGATTACCCAAATCAAGTAAATTAAATTTAATTTAATTTATCCTTATTTTATTTTATTTATTAAAATAAAAAGAATCAGATCTGAAACATATATCAAGATCTGATTGGGATCAAGAAAAAATTTTTGAAATATATCTCTTGATCTGATCAAATCTGAACGAACCTGATCTGGAAAATTAGGATTTCCCTTCACTAAGAACTATCATAATACAAAAATTCATTAGAAGATGTACATTTATGATGGAAATATTAGAATAAATATTTTATTTATTATAAATCATTTACATTTATAAGATGAGCTTAATCATCAATAGGCTGACGATCAACTCTATGACACATTTTTCAACAACTTTCACTTATGCTAAAGTCACTCAATATAGTATCTTATACCTATCTTTTATTGGAAAATGTATCTCAAAATCAATCGTCAGCCTGTTGACAGTTGAGCTATATTATATCTTTAATTATTTTATTAATAAATAAAATATATTTTTGATATTTTTTATCATAAAGTATTTATCTTCTAACGAACTTCATTATTGTGATGAAGTTCTTAGGACTATTTAGCTTCAATGAAGAGAGAATTTATTGATTAGTCCTTAAATCTATTCATGATCAAATGATAGACTATTTGTTAGGACGATAGCATCTATCGAGCATCGATCGCTGTATGGCATATAGGTTGGTGGTCCTCTTAACTAAGGAGTGTAGAGACATTGATATGGCATGCAGATAAGATGTATGGATACATCATCATTGAACATGACCAACTCTAAAGCATTCTGCTATCGAGAATATCTCTGATGGGATATAGGTATAAGTATCCTTTGGACCTAAGATCGTCTTAGTGACTTGCAAGCAACTTACTATGCTTTGGTACCGAACTAACTAAATTTCTAATTCAGTAACAGAAGACTTTTGGACATAGTCAAGTACTTGTAAAGTCAGAGTATGATCGAGATAGAATTGACCACTCCAAGAGTTAGAGAAGAATGTATCACTGTATTTCAATATAACAAAATCTTGGCCAGGATAATCCATCAGATGGATTTGATATTTTAAAATACAATATGGACAACCTGATCAGAGTTGACAGTTGAACTATAAGGTGTTCTATGAGCATTTTGGTCAAGAGGATGAATTATATGGAAATTATATCCACATGGATTCGAAGGATGTTGTTATATACATTCGACCTATCCGACCGTCGGGTACCATTACTAGATGATTACTTTGATTGGTATAAAAATCTATTCCTATGCTACTGGCTTAGGTTTAGACCTATGAGGTCACATACATTAGAGCTCATAATCTGATCGGATGGTTGATCAACGATTGAAAATCATTTTTTGGTTAAACATTCAATACGATTGATGTTTAACCTAGTGCAAGCATTACAGGAGGATCGATTAGTAATTTAATTACTAATTAGCTTAATTTGATTAAGCCAAAGGGATAAAATTAAGTCTAATTAAATATAATTTAATTAGATTTATTTTGGGCTTAATTGGATTAAGTTTAATTGATTTATAGGATAAGCCAAGTGCAAGACAAAACTAGTTCTAGCACAACTAGAACTTGGGTCAACCTAATTTTTTAATTTGATTAAAAAATTAAATTAAAATTAAAATTAATTTAATCTAATTTAATTAAATTCTTAATTAGGTTAGGATCTAATTTAATCTGGTTGAATTGATTTTGGTTTAAGAAACCATTTTGATCAAGTCATAGATGGAATCCTAGTAAAACTAGGATTCCACCTTGCGCCATCTAAGCCTCTCACGCCCATGCCCTGCTTTTTTTTTGTGCAAAAAAAATTCTTCTTCCAGGCATTCTCATGCATGCCCTCCTCTCCTCTCTTTCTCATATGAAAATTTGGTGGTTGACCAAGTCAAAAAGAGAAGTTAGTTGATTTAGGATTCTATGAGATAAAATCCTTATAAACCAAAACACCTCCTTCCAAAAGGTGCCGCCCCTCTCCTATTCTTTCTCTGAATCCCATGATAAAAGAAGAATCTTTTGTGCATCCTTTCTTACTGGTCCACGCCAAATATTTTGGAGGCGCCCAACTTGCCCTATTTGACCTTTCCTTGTCTAGTTTTTGACCTAGACAAGGACTCTTTTATTTCTTTTTATTTAGTACGAATTTTGGTCTATTTTTTTATGAAATATAAACCATTAAGAGAGCTTTGAGATGTGTAAAAATTAGGAAGAGAGAACCTCTGGGCATTAGATTTCAATAGATACAAAACTAGGTGTCTAGGTGAGAGCAAAGAGAAGAAGAAGAGGGTCTTCTTCTAGGGTTGCTATGTTCATCTCTTTTCTTCCATCTTTCTTGGATTTTCTGAGAGAGTCTCACATTTGGAACATCCTCTCCATCTTCTTCTCTTTGAAAGAGTTCAAATCTAGAAGAAGGAGGCATCTGATTGACCATCAAAGAAAGATCTGCACAGTACTAGCATATTATGCTGATTTCCTGCATCAAGATTTTTGATCATGCTCGTCGGCTCGTGTGGGCAACTCCTAGAGGACGAATGCATGTGTGGCTCATGGCATCATCCTCAAGCCTAGATCAGTAAGTTAGAATATCTAACTTACATAGGTAATAGATTTGATCTATTTATTTTATAGCTACATTAGATGTAGTATTGTAGCATGTTGATGAGATCAATATGTTAATCTTTCTTTTATATTTTTTAATTTTTGATTTAATATCATACCTTGATCATGTAATAAATCTTAGATCTAGGATATTTTTATGCTTATTTAAATAAATATTTAATTTATTTAAATTTTTTATTGCTTGATCTTGAAAAGTTTCAAGATCTACCCATGATATCCTAGATCTGGTTCCTTTAATTGGTATCAGAGCCTAGGTTTCTTATTACATGATTTTCTTGAGTATGTTTAGATTATTTATTAGATTAGATCTAATTTATAATCTAATTATTTAATCTAAAACTAAAGATTCAGATCTCACGAACTGACATAAGGTTGTTCTGCTATAAGATTTATCCCTTACAGTAAAAAGATTATCCTAGTTTATAATGATCTATTTTTAATCATAAATTTATTAAATTTGATCTAATTTTATTTATAATTTAATAAATTTAAAATAATTTTAGATCTAAAAATAAAATTTTTAGATTGCACGGACTGGTATAAGGTTGTCCTGCTGTAAGGTTTATCCCTTATAGTAAAAATATTGTCCTAGTATGTGCTAATCTAAAATATTAATCATAAAATTTTAGATTAGATCTAAAAAATTTTATGATTTAATTAAAAATATTTTAATCTAATTTTAATCATCATAAATATGTTAGATTTGATCTAAGTTGATTTATGATTGATTGGTATTGAAACTATTTCAATTATATGAACCAGTTTAGATTAGATCTAAAGTAGATTCACGTTAATGTTACTTGCATTTTGATTATGAATCAAACATGCAACTTGGTTGATAAAACCATATTGTAAAAATATTTTACAAACATGAAAATCATTTTTGAAAAGCCAAACCCTAATCCTTAGCCCAAAACTTAATTAAGAATTAAGAAGTTGTTTGATTAGGATTTAGGATTGTAAATTGAAGATCCCAAGACATGAATCATAACACAGTGGGTTAAATGGGTTAGTGGGATTAGGTCCATTAATTGGGTTAGACCTAGGGTTAGATTAAAGAATGGACTTAATTAGAGAATTGACTAAATCTAATCAATTGTTGTCTTAGATTAGGTCAAGGATTATCTAGATCAATTATAATAGATGTAATTGATCAAGTTCATGTCTTTAACGAGATCCAAGATGGACTTGATTCTTGGCTATGAGGTCCAGCATGAACTGTTAGGTTGATCTAATGGAAACTAATTAAATCAGTTGGTATCTAAGGTAAACTAGACTGGTGGTCTTTAATTGGCAGACCGCTTATCTGACCATTTTTATGGTATTTAAGGCAAGCTTTGGTAGACCCTCCCACTGATCGAACTTATCTGACCTCTTGGTGAAATTATGTTTTGATCGGATCATTTGACTATTCGAGCTGATCCATGTCAGCTAGGTAAATTTGTATGATTGATTTAGGTGCTCCTTGATCAGTCTATTAATGGTCTTCCTTAAGCTGACTTGGTGAAGTCAGTGGAAGAATCATGACAAGCTGGTTCATTTGATCTTTTCTTTTCTTTAAAAATTAAATTCTTTAAAATTATTAGATCCTTAAAATGAATTAGTTATGGTGATAACTAGATCATAACCTTCCATTAAGTTGATGATAATGGGTCTATCAGTTGGATAATCATTGGAGGCCCAAAGGCTTGGTGCTTATCGACTGATAAAATTATCATTCATTATGTATTTTCTTGGCTACATCTTTCTAAATGGTGGTTAGGTTAGCCAACCAAAGTTGGGCCTAATCATTCATTGGTTAGATGGGCCAAGTATGGTCATGTTAATGGTTGGACCTAATTGGACCTTTTCAGTGAAGGCGAAGGCCCACTGATTATGGACTAGCGCAAAATTTAATTACTAAAAATTATTTAGAGAAATAATTGGTTATGAACCTATCTTAGATGCACATGGGTTGGCCAACCAAAGTTGAGCTTGTGTGCAGTCTATGTGGATTCTAATAACCACTAATGAATTGGGATAATTCTTTGAATTGGAGGTAGGGGCTACCAATTCGAATAAAATAATGGAAGAACCTTTTGATTAACATCCAAATCTTTAGGTTTAATGAATCAATTACTAATTAGATTATGATTTTTCTTGGTGCAGATATAGCCATTTTTCTATCACTTCGATCATTGTTGGACCATGATAAATTGGTGGGATCCAACTTCGATAGCTAGTACCAAAAGTTGAAGATTGTCCTAAAGCATGAACGGATTTTATATATGCTGAAGGATCCTACACCTTAGGAGCTAGCTGCCAATGCACGTGGAACAGTCAGAAATGCTTACCAAAAGTGGCTTAGTGATCGATGTTAGATATGTGTGCCCTAGAAGCCAGATTGGCTGATACTTGTAATACACTTCTAAGGGCAAAATTATAATTTTAACTATAAATAGTAAAATGAGTTATTTTCTATCATAGTGTGTATTTGAAAGTGTTTGTGATATATTCCTTGAGTTAATGGTAATGATAGTTCATATTTTCAAGAGTTGAAAATTTAAGACATGAATTTTTATTATTAACTCATAAAATGCTCTCAATCATAGGATCATCATGAGGATGGTGATTAATCTGGAAGGTTGGTGTATGATCGCTTCTTTTGGATAGATGAGTCTTGAGTCTATGGTGTAGAGATACTAGAGTGAGAGTATAGATACTCATTAGAGAACAAGGGCACTGAGCGTGACCACCTCGAGCAGTCATGAGGAAGTCTATCTTCTCATCAATGACTAGCTTGAAGCTATAGTATTGTGTCTGATTCTTTGACCTGAGGTGCATTGGCAGTTTATCTTGAGGGTGTTATAGTTTGACTACACCATAACTCGATCTCCTAGCCATTCAGAATCCTGAGGTATATGTTGGCTATAGCATGCTCATTGTAGAAATTGGATTGCACCAATAGGACATCTATCTATCTCGACAGATGAGGAGTAGCCCTATGATAATCATGAGAATCAAGTCCATAAGCCCATGGCCATGGCAGAGTGAAATAATAGAAAGAATTTCTATTAGGGTTTTCACATTGGACTTGAATCGAATGATTAATTCATATGATGGATATTAGGATTTGATGAGATCACCTTAACACTAATCCGATCGAAGCTCAAGATAGAGGAACTTAATCTCACAGGTAACTGCACTGAGAGGTTTGCTTTCAGTTTTGATGGGTTGCCACCATTTGCTGCTAGGTGTCACTGATTGATTTTGAGAGCAATTAGAATAATTTGGATGATCGATCATACAAGTTGTCTAAATTAGAAAAGTTATGATCCATTGAAAGGTATTTCGATGATGTCGATGATAGAGATCATGACATATCCCATTACCATATGAAACTGAACCTAACTGGATCACACAAATAAAGATTTGGATTTAGATATCATCAATTGGATTAATCCAGTTCAATTGATTTGAATAAGATTCAATTAGGTTCAAGAAAATCATGCTAGCACACGATGAGCCTAATGTTCTTCTTTAACAATCATTAAAGCTTGTCTCAACTGAGCCAAATATGTTTGAGCTCACTCAGGAATCTTTACTTGATCTGACTAAAGCTTGTCCAGGTTAGAAAAGAATTGTCTTAATTTATGACATAAATTTGAGATAACACCTACCATTTTTCGTCACCTGCTAAATCTTATCTTTAGACATTGGTCAAATGTTGACCCTGGACACTTAAACATTTGCCCATGTATGATGCATCCATAGGAGAGAACCTGGGGACTTGTCCTCCTGCTAAAAGGCAGACAGGAAAGGGGTGCATGGCTAGGAAGGCATGCGCCCTATGAGGATAGAAGATGGAGTCCCATACAGATGGTACTCCAGTTGCTTCAGAGGATTAAATTAGGTGGCACCAAGAAGACTTGTTTGACCCAGTCTTGGCACCACCTAAGGAGAGTTTTGAGGGTCTTTAATCTGATTGGATCAAATGATGTCATCCCACCAATCAGATTTAGATCTGATTGCACAAAGGGCCATGATTGGCCAGGATGATGTGGCACTGCATGGTGCAATAGGGTCTATATAAATCCTATCTGCGCCTAGAATTAAACTTCTTCTAACTTTAGCCCATGCTATATAGCCCCTCTCCCTTCTTCTTCATGCCACCCTCTAATCCTCTCTCTCCTCTCCACGCCCAAGGGACTTTGGGCATGAAGAAGGTGTGATCCAAGCAAGTGAAAGTTATCGAGAAAGGAAGAAGACAACACTGCTGCAAGAGACAATGGTTGTTCTTCAAAAGTCATTTTGAAGATCTTCAAGATCAGATCTAGATCTCATTTTTAGAGGATTGATTGAGAAGGAGAAGATCTTTAGATCCTATCCGAGTGAATACCGATAGAGGCCAAACACTTGCGTGGCTACATCCAGAACCTCAGGCAAATATCGAATCATCATAGGATAATTAGATTATCCAAAATAAAGGTATAATTAAATTAATTTTAATTTTAATTTTAATTTTTATTATTAGATCAATACGATTAGATATAAGGAGTCTCAGATCTAATTAGGATCTTAGAGAAAAATTTTTGAAACATCCCTCCTGATTCAATCAGATCTAAACGAATCTGACTCAAAAAATAAGTTTTTTTTCTTCAACTGGTATCAGAGCCAGGTTCCATAATTTATTAGATTTGATTTTAATTTATTTTTAATTTAATAATTAGATAATTTTAGATGTCATATTAGATGTGATTAGATCTGAAGTCAAAAAATTAAAAAATGAATAATGTAGATCTAAGATGTATAAGATGCATGACAAGACTAGGAATAGAATTATTCTATGTA
The DNA here is from genome assembly GCA_006176705.1 of Cocos nucifera. Lineage (NCBI taxonomy): Eukaryota > Viridiplantae > Streptophyta > Magnoliopsida > Arecales > Arecaceae > Cocos > Cocos nucifera. The sequence continues at coordinate 880,554 of QRFJ01000183.1, forward strand.
TAGTCTAGCATGATCATAATTTTAATTTAATTAATTATAATTTTTAAATCTATTTATTTATTATTTTTTAATATTATAAATATTATAATTAGATCTAAAAAATAGAAAATAAATTTATTTAATTTATTCATATGAGATATGACATATGCATGTTTAGACTAGTTATAGAATAGTTCTACAAAATATTTTAGAATAAATTTTAATTTAATATAATCAAATTTAAATCTTAATTTTTGGATATTTATAAGATAATTTAGATCCAAAAACATGCATGATATGATACATGAGATGTATGCAAAACATATTTTTAGTTAGATTAATTTTTATATATGTGATATATGATGTAGATCTAACTAGTTTTGTAGATTTATCATGTTTCTGATTAAGGCATTCTCTTTGGCCGTCCGATCATAAGAATGAAGTAGGGTTTAAAGACTCTCTTTTTCTATTCGATGGGGTGTTCTTATGGTGTGTAGGGGTGCTGCACATTTGACCTTAATCAGAAATCAAAACTTATTTTCTGCAAAATCCTAGATCCTAAAATCCTAGAATTTTATATACATATTTTATTTATGAACCCTAAACTTAATTGAGAATAAAGATTATGAAATATATTAGATCTAAAATTAAAAATTTTTAGATCTAAGACATATTCATAAAATTAGGTTCGAGCTTGGGTAGCTCAATTAAGTCTAGCGGTTGATTAAACCAAATCAAGAGTTGGTTAGGTGGGATTAAGAATACTTTAATTGACCAGCCTAATAAGATTAAGTCTGGATCAAGGTTGAGTCACATGAGTGATCGATCAAGTTAAGACCTAATTAGGCTCAGTGGTTGGAGTCTGGATTGTAGGCTAAATCGATTGGTTCTGGCTCAACAATTTGGTGTCTAAGGTAAGTTTGGCAGATACGATCGACTGATTTTTAATTAGGAGCTACTCGACTTGAATGCATTCTTATCGAGTTAATGGCATATTCCTTCCACCGATCTCACTTATCTGACCTTGTTTATCGACCCAGTCCTGATCTAAGTGAAGAAAAAATCCTATTCTCTGGGTCAGGTTTGTTCAGATCTGATTTAACCAAGAAAAATATTTCAAAAAAATTTTCTTAGATCTAAATCAGATCTAATACTTTTGAGATCTGATTTGATGGATCTATTAAAATAAAATAAAATAATTAAATCAAATTTAATTTATACCTTATTCTTGGGTAATCTTATTATCTCGTGATGATCTTGCTGATTGCCTGAGGTTCTGGATGCAGCCACGCAATCGCCTGATCTCTATCAATATCCACTCGGATAGGATCTGAAGATCTTCTTCTTTTTAATGTTTCCTCTAAAGATCAGATCTAATCTTGAAAATCTTCAAAACAACTTTTGAAGATCTGATGTCATCTCTTGCAGCAGTGCTGCCTTCTTCCTTTCTTATCGCCTTTCTCTTGCCTGGATCACACCAAACTTGAGTCTAAGGCCTCTTGGGCATGGAGAGGAGAGAGAGGATTAGAGGTAGGCATGGAGGAGAGGGGAGAGGGCTATGTTGCATGGGTAAGGGGAGAACTCTCTTGAAACTAGGCATAGATAGGGTTTATATAGACCCTACTATGCCATGTAGTACCACATCATCCCGACCAATCACATCTCTACATGCAATCAGATCTAAATCTGATTGGTGGGATGTATCACCTAATCCAATCAGATGAGAGCCTCTCTCAAACATCCTTAGGTGACACCAAGACTGGTCAAAGTAGAGTCTTTGGCGCCACCTTGTTTGACATCATGAAGCAACCTGGAGTCCCATCTATATGGGACTCCAGGTGTCATTATCCTTGGGCGCATGCCTCCCTAGGTGTGCAACCCTTTCTTTCCTCTTTCTAGCAGGGGGACAAATCCCCATCTTCTCTTCTATGGGTACATGACACATGGGCAGATATCCAAGTGTCAAAGGTCAGCATTTAACCAAAGTCAAAAGACAAGAATTAGCAAGTGATGAAAAATGGCAGGTGTTGTCTCTAATTTATCTCATAAATTAAAACAATCCTTTTTTGACTTAGACAAGCTTCAGTTAGACCAAGTAAGGATACCGGAGTTAGCCCAAACATATTTGGCTCAGTCGAGACAACTTTTGATGATTGTTGAAGAAGAATATTAGGCTTAATTGTGTGCTAGCACGATTTTCTTGAATCTAATTCAAATCAATTGAACTGGGTTAGTCTAATTGATGATATCTAGATCCAAACCCTTATTTGTGTGATCCAATTAAGTTCAATTCTGTATGGTAATGAGATATGTCATAATCTCTATCATTGACATCATTGAAATACCTTCCGATGGATCAGAACTTTTCTGATTCAGACAACTAGAATGATCGATCATCCAAATCATTCTAATTGCTTCCAAAATCCATTAGTGACACCTAGCAGTATATGGTGGCAATCCATCAGAACTGAAAATGAACCTCTCGATGTAGTTACCTGTGTGATTAAGTTCTTCTATCTTGAGCTTCGATTGAATTAGGGTTAAGGTGAACTCGTCAAACCCTAATTTCCATCATATAAATTAATCATTCAATTCAAATCCAATGTGAAAATCTTAATAGAAACTCTTTCTATTATTTCACTCTACCATAGCCATGGGCTTATGGATTTGATTCTTATGATTATTATAGGGCTACTCCTCATCTACCGAGGTAGATAGATTCTCTCTTGGTGCAATCCTATTCCTACAATGAACATGCTATAGCCAACATACACCTCAGGATTCTGAATGGCTAGAAGATTGAGTTATGGTGTAGTTAAACTATAACACCCTCAAGATGAACTACTAGTGTACCTCAGGTCAAAGAACCAGATACACCATTGTAGCTTCGAGCTAGTCATCGATGAGAAGGTAGACTTCCTAATGACTGCTCGAGGTGGTCACGCTCAGTGCCCTCATTCTCTAACGAGTACCTATACTCCACTCTGGTGTCACTACACCATAGACTCATGACTCATCTACTATAAAGAAGAGATTGTGCACCAACCTTTCAAATTAATCACCATTTTCATGATGATCCTACGGTCAGGAGCATTTTATGAGTTAATAATAAAAATTCATGTCTTAAATTTGTAACTCTTAAAAATAAGAATTATCATTGCCATTAACTCAAGGGATGTATCATAGACACTAAATACAATTATGATAGAAAATAACCTATTTTATTATTTATACTCAAAATTATAATTTTATCTTTAGAAGTGTATAACAAGTGTCAGCCAATTTTGGCTTCTAGGGCACACATATCCAACAAACTCCCACTTGACCTAAAGCCAATTGGCTATAATTCTTAGTCCCATCTTCTCAAGGTGGGCTTCGATCTTCTGCTGGCCCAATGACTTTGTAAGTGGGTCTGCCGCATTGTCTGCGGAGTCGACTCCCTTGACCTCGATGTAATCTTTCTTGAGGTAATTGCGAATGAGGTGGTATCGCCGCTCGATGTGCTTGGATTTCTGGTGAGACCTCAACTCCTTAGCATGGGCTATAGTGCCATTGTTATCGCAGTATAGAGGAATGGCATCTGGTGGCATCACTCCAATCTCTACGGCAAACTTCTTATATCAAAATGCCTCCTTCGTAGCTTCTGATGCAGTGATGTACTCTACTTTCATGGTGGAATCTACTATCACTATCTGCTTGAAACTCTTCCAACTGATAGCACCATCATTACATACAAATAGACTCCCAGATGTTGACTTTCGATCATCTACATCGGATATAAAATCTGAGTCTGTATACCCCTGGACTTGGAGTTCTCCATTATCAAAAACCAACAACATATCCTTAGTTCTTCTTAAGTACTTAAGGATACATTTCATAGAAGTCTAGTGTTCTTCGTCTGAATTCGACTGATATCTGCTCGTGACACTCACAGCATGGGCAATATCAGGTCGTGGACATAACGTGGCATATATGAGGCTCCCTATTGCTGAAGCATAAGAGATCTTACTCATGCATTCTATCTCCTCAGGTGTGCTAGGGCACATCTTCTTGGAAAGATGAATGCCATGTTTGAAGGGTACCAAACCCCTCTTGGAGTTTTCCATACTAAACCTCTTTAGCACTTCATCTATATACATCTTTTATGAAAGTCCTAGCATCCTATTCGGTCTATTTCTATAGACCTTAATTCCTAGAATAAAGGAGGCTTCTCCTAGGTCTTTCATGGAGAATTCTTTGGATAACCATATTTTAACTATGGTCAATATGGGAATATCATTTTCAATAAGGAGGATATCATCCATGTACAATACGAGGAAGATAATAGCGCTCCCACTGACCTTTTTGAAGATACATTATTTGTCCTCATTTTTGGTGAAATCAAATAATTTGATTACATCATTAAAATGAGTATTCCAGCTCTGAGATGCTTGCTTAAGTCCATATATGGACCTTTGCAGCTTGCATACTTTATGATCAGCATCACTGGATGTAAAATCTTACGGCTGTTTCATATAGATATCTTTCTCATGGTATCCATTTAAGAATATCATTTTTACGTCCATTTGCCATATTTCATAATCGAAATAGGCTGCAGTAGCAAGCAATGTATGGATGTATTTTAGCATAGCTATCGATGAAAAGGTATTCTGATAGTCAATGCCTTTACGTTGACTATACCCTTTTACCACTAATCTAGCTTTAAATGTCTCACATTCCCATCTGCACTAATCTTTCTCTTGTAGATCCATTTACACCCAATAGGTACTGTACCTTCTGATGGATCTATCAAGGTTCAGACTTGGTTTGAGTGCATCGAGTCAATTTCTGACTTCATTATCTCTAACCATTTCTCGGAGTCGATATCCGATATCGCCTCGTCATAGGTTTTGAGATCATCACCATAAACCCCATTACCTACGAGGAATATTTCTTCTACTTTCTCTGAAATAGTACTTAAGTACCTCTCAGGGGGATGGGAAATTTTTTTTGATCTATGAGATGGAGGAGGTAGTGATTGTATTGGCTCAACCTGATTTGGTTCCATTTGATCCTTAGCTCATTGCTCTTATGAGACTTTCTCTTCGAGCTTGATCTACTTTTCAATGCCACCATCTTGAATAAATTATTTTTCAAGAAAGATGACATGTCGACTTACAATCACATTGTGATCTTCTAGAATGTAGAAATAATATCCTAATGACTCTTTAGGATATCCTATAAGTCGAGATCTAAAGGACTTGAAGTCTAACTTATTCGCTTGTTGTCTTTTGACATGAGCTGGACAATCCTAAATTCTGAGATGACTCAGACTTGGTTTCTTACTATGCCATATCTCATACGGTATTGTAGGAACGGTTTTACAAGAAACCCTATTTAGTGAGTATGTTGCAGTTAATAGAGTATGTCCCCAAAGAAAATCAAGAAGGTCTATGAAGCTCATCATGGATCGAACCATATCTAATAGGGTCCGGTTCCTCTATTTTAAAATCCCATTGAGTTGAGGTATTCTAGGTGGAGTCCATTAAGAGATTACACCATTTTGCTTGAGATAGTCAAGAAATTCCTGACTAAGGTGTTCACCTCCTCGATCTGATCGAAGAACCTTAGTAAGTTTTTCAATTTGCTTTTCGACTTCATGTCTAAATTTCTTGAACTTTACACAAGCTTCAGACTTGTGTCTCATAAGATACACATACCCATACTGAGATAAATCATCGTAAAGGTTATGAAGTAGATAAAGTTGCCTCTAGTTGGCACATCAAATGGGCCGCACACATCAATATGTACTAGGGCAAGAAGATCCATGGCCCTTTTCTTATGTCCTACAAAAGGAAGTTTAGTCATTTTGTCATGAAGGCAAGATTCATAAATTAGATATGACTTGGAAGTCAACGAACTCAATAGCTCGATTTTCTCTAATTTGTTAACCCTATCTTTTGCTATATGACCTAGTCTTAGGTGCCATGGATACCTATCATTTTGACTATCCCTAGGTCATTTTGTTCTTATGGCATTCACATTTTGCTCGATATTAAAAATAGATACATCAATATGTAACTGATAAAGATCGTTAATAAGAAAACTACTTGCAATTTTATTTCTTACATAAAGAATATTACAATGGTCCTTAAAAAAACTAATTACATAGCCTTCTAGTGCTAAGCATGAAACAAAAATCAAATTTCTGCTTGCTGTAGGCACATAATAATAATCCTTTAATACTAGGTCTAAACCAGATGGTAGTCGAAGTGGGTATGTTCCCATGGTCATAGCAGCAACTCTTGCTCTATTTTTGATATATAAGATCATCTCACCATCCCTCAGCCTCATGCTATCTTTAAGACCATGCATAGAAGTGCACAAATGAGCACTAGAACTAGAGTCAAGCATTCAACTGGATGCAGAAGAAACCGTAAGGTTAGACTCAATAATGAGCATACCTCCAGAAGGATCTACCTCCTTTTTATTCTTCAGGGTGGCCAGATAAGTAGGACAGTTTTGCTTCCAGTGGTCGTCAGTATTGCAATGGAAACACTTTCCTTTGTCAGCGGCCTTCTTCTTCAACTCTGTCTTTTTGTTTTTTCCTCCTTCCATCTTTTGCCTTTTCACCAACTTTTTCTTCTTTTCAAAAGATTTTCTCTTGAAAGAAGTTTGCTCCATAGCAAGTACTAAGGTTAGATCCTTTCATAAAAAGCTCAGCAGTAACCAGCATGTTCATAAGCTCGGCCAGAGAATTTTGAAGTTTATGCATATGGTAGTTCATGATGAACTACCCATATGCATCAGTCAAGGATTGCAGAATTATATCATTATGCAGATCTAGGTCCAACTTTACTCCGAGCTTCTTAAGCTCTTTCAAATTCTTGATCATCATCAGACAATGATCTTGGACTGACTGTCCATCACACATTTTAACCTTGAATAGTCGTTTAGTGACTTGATACTTGGCTGCGCGACTCTATTCACCAAAGATCTCCTATAGGTGAGCCAACATTTGACGAACAATCCTGATATCTTCATGTTGATATTGAAGCTCATCAGACATTGAGCCCAACATGTAGTATTTGGTCTTGTTATTTTCATTCATCCACTTATCAAGAGACGCTCTCTGTTCAGTGGATGGACGAGTTGGTAAGGTGTGGGGGTCCTGGTCCAATACATGAGTTAACTTCTTAGAACCCAAAATGATTTTAAAGTTCTAGAGCCAATCCTTGTAATTAAATTCGGTCAGTCTATGGATGTTCAGGATACGTGCTAGTGGATTGGACGCAGACATTTTTCTGTAGAGAGTCAAAATTTTTAGTTAGATATTATAATTAAGACTTGACCAATTTATTTAGAGATTTTATTTTTAAATAAATTAGCTCCTACTATTTTCTTGGATCCCTACACTTTCTCGGTAGAGATTTAAAAATCTTCATGATTAATAATTTCTAATGGATGGTACGATCCCACCAACTGACTCATCACATCACCTAACAGTTATTGATGATGGGTTAGCCAATGGGTGAACAACTCTTGCCTAATGATGCTCTAATCATGGTGCACCCAAACTTGATCTCTAATTTATGAATCTCACCATGCCCGAAATATTGATCCACTCCTTAGTTAAGTCAGATCCACCATTTGCATAGATTGGATTCCTAATTGAGTCTCTCACCATATCCAGAATATTGAGCCCAATCCATCCTCCAGCCCATAGCATCCAATGCCTAATAGATATGGTTGCATCTTCTTGGTGCAACCGAATCACTATAACTAATCGAGAACCATCAACCCCGGGAAGGGCCCGCACATCTACAATGATGGAAGATCTTAGACTTAATCTTTTCTTAGGAAGATTTCATTTAGATTTCATTAAACTAGACTTGACATAGTCATAATCATTATGACTAACCTAGTGGCATGGGTTAGCTCAAATTATTGGCCACCTTAGATCAGGACTGAGCCAATAAATATAGCCAGGTAAGTGAGACCGATGGAAGGGATATGCTATTAACTCGATAAAAATGCATTCAAGCTGAGTAGCTCCCAATTAAAAATCAGTCGATCGTATCTGCCAAACTTACCTTAGACACCAAATTATTGAGCCAGAACTAATCAGGTTAGCCTATAATCCAGACTTTAACCACTGAGCCTAATTAGGTCTTAACTTGATCGATCACTCACGTGACTCAATCTTGATCCAAACTTAATTCTATTAGGCTGATCAATTTAAGCACTCTTGATCCCATCTAACCAACTCTTGATTTGGTTTGATCAACCGCTTAGACCTAATTGAGCTATCCCAGTCTGAACCTAATTTTATGAATATATCTTAAATCTAAAAATTTTTAATTTTTAGACTTAACATATTTTATAATCTTAATTCTCAATTAAGTTTAGGGTTTACAAATAAAACATGTAAATAAAATCCTAGGATTTCAGGATCTAGGATTTTGCAGAAAATAAGTTTTTGGATTTCTGATTAAGGACGAACGTGCAGCACTCCTACACATCATGAGAACATCCCATCAAATGGGAGGAGAGGATATTTAAATCCTACTTTGTTCTTATGACCGAACGGCTAAGGGAAACGTCTTAATCAAAAATATGAAAACTACAAAACTAGTTAGATCTACATCACATATCTCATATATAAAATTGATCTAACTTTAAACATGTTTTGCATATATCTCATGTATCATGCATGTTTTTAGATCAAAATTATCTCATAATCATCTAAAAAATTAAATTTAAATTGATCAAATTAAAATAAATTCTATTCTAGATAATTATGTAGAAGTATTCTACAACATCATATCTCATATGAACCAAAAATTTTATTTTTTATTTTTTAGATCTTATTATAATATTTATAACATCAAAAATTAGTAAATAAATAGATCTAAAAATTATAACTTAATCAAATTAAATTATGATCATGCAATTCTATACATAGAATAATTCTATTCTACAACTAGTCATGCATCTTGTACAACTTAGATCTAAATTATTTAATTTTTAATTTTTTTGATTTTAGATCTAATCACATCTTATGTGACATCTAAAATTATCTAATTATTAGATCAAAAATAAATTAAAATTAGATCTAAATTATTTATGAAAATCTGGCTCTGATACTAGTTGAAAGAAAAATCCTATTTCCTTGATCAGGTTCGTTCAGATCTGATTTGACCAAGAAAAATATTTTTAAAATTTTTCTCTTAGACCTAAATTAGATATGATACTTTTTAGATCTAATTTGATAAATCTAATAAAATAAAATAAAATAATTAAATTTAATTTAATTTATACCTTATTCTTAGGTAATCTTATTATCCTGTGATGATGCTGCTGATTGCCTGAAGTTCTGAATGCAGCCATGCAATCATCTGGCCTATACCGATATCCACTTGGACAAGATCTAAAGATCTTCTATTTTTTAATCTTTTTTCAAAGATCAAATCTAGATCTGATCTTGAAGATCTTCAAAACAACTTTTGAAGATTCGATGTCGTCTCTTGCAGTAGTGCTACCTTCTTCCTTTCTTGTCGCCTTTCTCTTGCCTAGATCGCACCAAACTTGAGCCCAAGGCCTCTTGGTTGTGGAGAGGAGAGAGGGAATCAGAGGTAGGCATGGAGGAGAGGGGAGAGGGCTATGTGGCATGGGCAAGGGGAGAACTCTCTTGAAACTAGGCGTAGACAGGGTTTATATAGATCCTGCTATGCCATGCAGTGCCACATCATCTCGACCAATCACGTCTCTACATACAATCAGATCTAAATCTGATTGGTGGGATGACATCACCTAATCCAATCAACTGAGAGCCCCTCTCAAACATCCTTAGGTTGCGCCAAGACTGGTCAAAGTAGAGTCTTTGGCGCCACCTTGTTTGATACCATGAAGCAACCTAGAGTCCCTTCTGTAAGAGACTCCAGGCATCATTATCCTTGGACGCATGCCTCCCTAGGCATGCACTCCCTTCTTTGCTCTTTCTAGCAGAGGGAGAAACCCCCATCTACTCTCCTATGGATGCATGGCACATGGGCAGATGTCCAAGTGTCAAACATCAACATTTGACCAAAGTCAAAAGACAAGAATTAACAGATGATGGAAAATGGTAGGTGTTGTCTCTAATTTATCTCATAAATTAAGACAACCCTTTTTTGATCTAGACAAGCTCTAGTCAGACCAAGTAAAGGTACTTGAGTTAGTCCAAATATATTTGGCTCAGGCGAGACAACTTTTGATGATTGTTGAAGGAGAACATTAGGCTCAATCGTGTGCTAGCATGATTTTCTTGAACCTAATTGAATCTAATTCAAATCAATTGAACTGGGTTAGTTCAATTGATGATATCTAGATCTAAATCCTTATTTGTATGATCCAGTTAGATTTAGTTCTGTATAATAATGAGATATGTTGCGATCTCTATCATCGACATCATCGAAATACCTTCCGATGGATCAAAACTTTTTAAATTCAGACAATTAGAATGATCGATCATCCAAATTATTCTAATTGCTCTCCAAATCCACTAGTGACACCTAGCAATATATGGTGGTAACCCATCAGAACTGAAAATGAACCTTTCGATGCAGTTATCTGTGTGATTAAGTTCTTCTATCTTGAGCTCCGATCGGATTAGGATTAAGGTGAACTCATCAAACCCTAATTTCCATCATATGAATTAATCATTCGATTCAAATCCAATATGAAAATCTTAATAGAAACTCTTTCTATTATTTCACTCTGCCATGGCCATGGGCTTATGGATTTGATTCTCATGATTATCATAGGGCTACTCCTCATCTACCATGGTAGATATATTCTCTCTTAGTACAATCCAATTTCTATAATGAACATGCTATAGCCAACATACACCTCAGGGTTCTGAATGGCTAGGAGATCGAGTTATGGTGTAGTCAAACTATAACACCCTCAAGGTGAACTACTGATGCACCTCAGATCAAAGAACCAAACACACCACTGCAGCTTCGAGTTAGTCATTGATGAGAAGGTAGACATTCTAATGACTGCTCGAGGTGGTTACGCTTAGTGCCCTCGTTCTCTAATGAGTATCTGTATTCTCGCTCTGGTGTCTCTACACCATAGACTCAAGACTTATCTGCTATAAAGAAGTGATTGTATACCAACTTTCTGGATCAATCACCATCCTCATGATGATCCTACGGTTAGAAGCATTTTATGAGTTAATAATGAAAATTCATGTCTTAAATTTTCAACTTGAAAATAAGAATTATCATTGCCATTAACTCAAGGGATGTATCATAGACACTAAATACACATTGTGATAGAAAATAATCTATTTTATTATTTATAGTCAAAATTATAATTTTGCCCTTAGAGGTGTATAATAAGTGTCAGTCAATTTTGGCTTCTAGGGCACACATATCTAGCACTAAGGTGGCTAACAATCTAAGCTAACCCATGCCACTCGGTTAGTCATAATGGTTATGGCTATGTCAAGTCAAGTTTAAAGAGACCTAAATCAAATCTTCCTAAGAAAAGATTAAGTCTAAGGTCTTCCATCATTGTAGATATGTGGGCTCTTCCCAGGGTTGATTGTTCTCGGCTGGTCACAGTGGTTCAGTTGCACCAGAGAGACGTAACCATGTCTATTAGGCATTGGATGTTACGGGCTGGATGATGGATTGGGCTCAATATTTTAGATACAGTGAAAGATCCAATTAGAAATCCAATCTATGCAAATGGTGGATCTGACTTAACTAAGGAGTGGATCAATATTTTGGGCACGGTGAGATTAATGAATTAGAGATCAAGTTTGGGTGCACCATGATTAGAGAATCATTGGATAAGAGTTGTTCACTCATTGGCTAACCCATCATCAATAACTGTTAGGTGAGATGATGAGTTAGTTGGTAGGACTGCACCACCCACTAAAAATCAGTAATCATGGAGATTTTTGCATCTCTATAGAGAAAGTATAGGGATCCAAGAAAATAGTGAAAGCTAATTTATTTAAAAATCAAACCTCTAAATAAATTGTTGAAGTCTTAATTATAAAAGCTAACTAGAAAATTTGACTCTCTACAGGAAAAAAAAATGTCTGCGTCCAACCCACTAGCCCGTATCCTGGACACCCATAGATTGACCGGACCCAATTATAAGGATTGGCTCAAGAACTTCAAAATTATTTTGGATTTTGAAAAGTTGACTCATGTATTGGACCAAGATCCTCCCACCTTACCAGCTCGTTCGTCCGCTGAATAGAGGGCATTTCTTGATAAATGGATGGATGAAGATAATAAGGGCAGATACTACATGTTGGGCTCGATGTCTGATGAGCTTCAGTGCCAACATGAAGATATCAAGATGGTCTGCAAAATGTTGGCTCACTTGCAAGAATTGTTTGGTGAACATAGTCGTGCAGCCAAATATTAGATCACTAAACGACTATTTAAGGCTAAAATGCATGATGGGCAGTCAGTCCAAAATCATTATCTGATGATGATCAAGGACTTGGGAGAGCTTGAGAAGCTCGGAGTGAAGTTAGATCAGGATCTGCAGAATGATATAATTCTGTAATCCTTGACTAATGCATATGGGCAATTCATCATGAACTACCATATGCATAAACTTTAGAATACTCTAACCGAGCTTATGAATATACTGATTACTATTGAGCTTTCCATGAAAGGTTCTAAAGGCTCAGTACTTGCTATGGAGTGGACTTCTTCCAAGAAAAAAATTTTTGGAAAGAAGAAGAAGTCTATGAAAAAGCAGAAGATGAAGGGTGGAAAGAAAAAGAAGACAGAGCTAAAGAAGAAAGTCATTGACAAAGAAAAGTATTTTCATTATAGTACTGACAGCCATTGGAAGCGAAACTGCCCTACATACCTGGCCACCCTGAAGAATAAGAAGGAGATAGGTCCTTCTAGAGATATGCTCGTTATTGAATCTAACCTTATGGTTTCTTCTGCATCCAGTTGGATGCTTGACTTTGGTTCTAGTGCTCATTTGTGTACTTCCATGCAGGATCTTGAGGATAGTAGGAGGTTGAGGGATGGTGAGATGATCCTATGCATCGAAAATGGAGCAAGAATTGTTGCTGTGGCTGTGGAAACCTATCCTCTTTGACTACCATTTGGCTTAGATTTAGTACTTAGGGATTGTTATTATGTGCCTGTTGCAAGCAAGAATTTGATTTCTATTTCATGTTTAGCATAAGAAAGCTATGTAATTAGTTTTCTTAAGGATCATTATAATATTCTTTATGAAAGAAATAAAATTACAAGTAGTTTTCTTATTAATAGTCTCTATCAGTTATATATTGATGTATCTATCTCTAATATCTAGCAAAATGTGAATGCCATAAGATCAAAACGACTTAGGAATAATCCAAACGATAGGTATCTATGGCACCTAAGGCTAGGTCATATAGTAGAAGATAGGATTAACAAATTGAAGAAAATCGAGCTATTAAGTTTACTAACTTTCAAGTCATATCCAATTTATGAATCATTTCTTCATGACAAAATGACTAAGCTTTCTTTTATTGGACATGGGAAAAAGGCTACGAAACTAATTGCCCTAGCACACAGACTGATGTGTGCGGCCCATTTGATGTGCCAGTTAGACTTTGACTACTTCATAACCTTTACCGGTGATTTATTTCGATATGGGTATGTGTATCTTATGAGATACAAGTCTGAAACCTTTGAAAAGTTTAAGAAATTTAGATATGAAGTTGAAAAGCAAACTAAAAAATCCATTAAGGTTCTTCGATCAGATCGAGGAGGTGAATACCTTAGTCAAAAAATTTTAGACTATCTCAAGCAAAATGGCATAGTCTCTCAATGTACTCCACCTGGAACACCTCAACTTAATGGAGTTTTAGAATGGAGGAATCAGACCCTATTAGATATGGTCCGATCTATGATGAGCTTCACAAAGCTTTCTGATTTTTTTTGGAGACATAGTCTGTTAATTGCTATATATTTATTGAATAGGATTTTTTCTAAAACTATTTCTACCACACCGTATAAGATATGGCATGGTAAGAAATCAAGTTTGAGTCATCTCAGAGTTTGGAGTTATCCGGTTCATGTCGAAAGACAACAAGCAGACAAGTTAGACTATAGATCCTTTAGAGCTTGATTCATAGGATATCCTAAAGAGTCATTAGGATATTATTTCTACATTCCAAAAGATCATAATGTGATTGTGAGTCGGTATGCCATCTTTCTTAAAAAATAGTTTATTCAAAATGGTGGCATTGGAAAGTAGATTAAGCTCGAGGAGAAAATCTCACAAGAGCTACGAGCTAAGGATCCTATAGAACTAAATCAGGTTGAGCCAATACAATCACTACTTCCTCCACCTTGTAGATCGGAAAGAGTTTTCCATCCCTCTAAGAGGTACTTAGGTACTATTTTAGAGGAAGTAGAGAAAATATTCCTCGTAGGTAATAGGATTCATGGTGATGATTCCAAAATCTATGATGAGATGATATCGAATATCGACTCTAAGAAATGGTTAGAGGCAATGAAGTCAGAAATTGACTCGATGCACTCAAACCAAGTCTGGACTATGGTAGATCCACCAAAAGATATAGAACATATTGGGTGTGAATGGATCTACAAGAGAAAGATTGGTGCAGATGAGAATGTGGAGACATTCAAAGCTAGATTAGTGGCAAAAGGGTATAATCAGCATGAAGGAATTGACTATCAGGATACCTTTTCGTCAGTAGCCATGCTAAAATCCATCCACATATTGCTTGCTATTGCAGTCTATTTTGATTATGAAATTTGGCAAATGGATGTGAAAATGGCATTCTTAAATGGATACCTTGAAGAAGATATATATATATGGAATAACCACTAGGTTTTACATCCAGTGATGTTGATCACAAAGTATGCAAGCTGCAAAGGTCCATATATGGACTTAAGCAAGCATCTCAGAGTTGGAATACTCATTTTAATGATGTGATCAAATTATTTGGTTTCATCAAAAATAAGGAGGAACATGTATTTTCAAAAAGATCAGTGGAAGTGCTATTGTCTTTCTCGTACTGTATGTGGATGATATCCTCCTTATTGGGAATGATATTTTCATGTTGACCATAGTTAAAATATGGTTATCTAAAGAATTCTCTATGAAAGACCTAAGAGAAGCAACCTTTATTTTAGAAATTAAGATCTATAGAGATAGGCCGAATAGGATGCTAGGTCTTTTACAGAAGATATACATAGAAAAAGTGCTAAAGAGGTATAGCATGAAAAACTCCAAAAGAGGATTGATACCCTTCAGACATGGCATTTATCTCTCCAAAAAAATGTGTCCCAACATACCTGAGAAGATTGAACGCATGAGCAAGATCCCTTATGCTTCAGCAATAGGGAGCCTCATGTATGCCATGTTATGTACACGACCTAATATAGCATATGCTGTGAGTGTCACGAGTAGATATCAGTCGAATCCAAGTGAAGAACACTAGACTTTTATGAAATTTATCCTTAAGTACTTAAGAAAAACTAAGGATATCATGTTGGTTTGTGGTAATGGAGAACTCCAAGTCTAGGTATATATGGACATGGATTTTATGTCCAATATAGATGATCGAAAGTCAACATCTGAGAGTCTATTTGTGTGTAATGGTGGTGCTGTCAGTTGGAAGAGTTCGAAATAGACAGTGATAGCAGATTCCACCATGAAAGTAGGGTACATCGCTGCATCAGAATATGCAATGGAGGCATTCTGATATAAGAAGTTTGCCGCAAAGATTAGAGTGATGCCATCGGATACCATTCCTCTTCACTGCAATAATAATGGCACCATAGTGCTTACTAAGGAGCCGAGGTCTCATCAGAAATTCAAGCACATCGAGCGGTGATACCACCTCATTCGCGATTATCTTGAGAAAGATTATGTCAAGATCAAGAGAGTTGACTCCACAGATAATATGGCAGACCCACTTACAAAGTCATTGGGCCAGTGGAAGATCGAAGCCCACCTTGAAAAGATGGAACTTAGATTTGTAGCCAATTGGTTTTAGGTCAAGTGGGAGTTTGTTAGATATGTGTGCCCTAGAAGTCAGATTGGCTGACACTTGTAATACACTTCTAAGGGCAAAATTATAATTTTAATTATAAATAATAAAATGAGTTATTTTCTATCATAGTGTGCATTTGAAAGTGCCTGTGACACATCCCTTGAGTTAATGATAATGATAGTTCATATTTTCAAAAGTTAAAAATTTAAGATATGAATTTTTATTATCAGCTCATAAAATGCTTCCGACCGTAGGATCATCATGAGGATGGTGATTGATCCAGAAGGTTGGTGTATGATCACTTCTTTAGAATAGATGAGTCTTGAGTTTACGATGTAGAGACACTGGAGTGAGAGTACAGGTACTGGTTAGAGAATGAGGTGTTAGATATGTGTGCCCTAGAAGCTAGAATTGGCTGACACTTGTTATACACTTCTAGGGGCAAAATTATAATTTTGACTATAAATAATAAAATGGATTATTTTCTATCATAAATGTGTATTTAGTGTCTGTGATACATTCCTTTAGTTAATGGTAATGATAATTCATATTTTCAAGAGTTGAAAATTTAAGACATGAATTTTCATTTATTAACTCATAAAATGCTCCTAACCATAGGATCATCATGAGGATGGTGATTGACCCAGAAGGTTAGTGTATAATCACTTTTTTATAATAGATGAGTCTTGAGTCTATGATGTAGAGACACCGGAGCGAGAGTATAGGTACTCGTTAGAGAACAAGGGCACTGAGCATGACCATCTCGAGTAGTTATAAGAAAGCCTACCTTCTCGTCGATGACTGATTTAAAGCTACAGTGGTGTATCTGGTTCTGTGACATGAGGTGCATCGGTAGTTCACCTTGAGGGTGTTATAGTTTGACTACACCATGACTCAATCTTCTAGCCATTTAGAATCTTGAGGTGTATGTTGGCTATAGCATGTTCACTGTAAGAATTGGATTGCACCAAGAGAGAATCTATCTATCTTGGTAGAAGAGGAGCAGCCTCATGATGATCATGAGAATCAAGTCCATAAGCCCATGGCCATGGCAGAGAGTGAAATAATAGAAAGAATTTCTATTAAAGTTCTTCACATCGGACTTGAATCGAATAATTAAATCATATTATAGAAATTAGGGTTTGACGAGTTTACCTTAACCTAATCTAATCGGGGCTCCAGATAGAAGAACTTAATCACACAAGTAACTACACCGAGAGGTTCATTTTCAGTTTTGATGGATTGCCACCATATACTACTAGGTGTCATTGGTGGATTTTGGGAGCAATTAAAATGATTTAGATGATCGATCATTCTAGTTATCTGAATTAGAAGAGTTTTGATCCATCGAAACAAGTTTCGATGATATCGATGATGGAGATCATGACATATCCCATTACCATATAGAACTGAATCTAACTGGGTCACACAAATAAGAGTTTGGATCTGGATATCATCAATTAGACTAACCCAGTTCAATTGATTTGAATTAGATTCAATTAGGTTCATAAGTTGGATTCTTTCAAAATGTTCAAACGATTTTGAAGTGAAGTAGAAAAACAATCTGGAAAGAGTATTAAAACTCTTTGATTTAATCGAGGAGAAGAATATCTTTCTGGTGAGCTTCTCAAATATCTAGGAGAGAATGAGATTCTCTCCCAATGGATTCTTTCTAGAACACTATAGTATAATGGTGTATCTGAAAGGAGGAATCAGACTCTATTAGACATGGTCCGATCCATGATGGAATTTGCCAACTTGTCGATATACTTCTGGGGATATGCACTCGAATCGGCTTGTTATCTATTAAATATGGTTTCAAATAAGTCTATAGTTAAAACCCCATATGAGATATGGATAGGGCGTAAGCTAACACTTTCATACCTTAGGATTTGGGGGTGCTCGACTTATGTCAAACGATTAATTATAGATAAGCTTGGACCTAGGTCTGATAAGTGCACATTCATAGGGTATCAAAAGAGACCAAAGGATACTATTTCTATCATGCTGATGAATAAAAGTTATTTGTCAGCCTTAGGACAACCTTTTTAGAAAAGAAGTTTCTTAGTGAAGGAAATGTTGCCTCTATGGTTGAACTTGATGAAGTTTAATAGATAGAAAGTTCGATACAGAATGTTAAACCTAAGTTGGATTTGACCAGATCAGAAGCCTAGTGAATCCGCACCATTAAGGTGATCTGGTAGAGTACTGCACCATCCAGATAGATACTATAAATTCTTGATCCAAGATGGTGATTCCATCAAACTTGATGAGAACGATGAGGTCCCGATCACTTAGATGGATGCGATGCATAGATCCGACTCTGAGAAATGGCTAGAAGTCCTGAGATCCGAAATGGATTTCATGAAGGTCAATGATGTATGGACATTAGTTGACCCAACTAAAGGGGTTAAATCCATTGGAAGTAAATGGGTATTCAAAAGGAAAAGAGGCATAGTCGAAAAGATGGAGATCTATAAAGCCCATCTGATTGCCAAGGAATATCGTCAACGTTATGGTATTGACTATGATGAGACATTCTCTCCAATGGCAATGCTCAAATTCATTCAGATAATGCTTGCAAAAGCTGCCCGCCTGGACAATGAGATTTGGTAGATGGATGTGAAGATATCTTTCCTAAATGAAGAGCTAATCGAAGAGGTGTATATGATACAACCTGAGAGATTCACATCCATAGATGAGTCCAAGGTGTACGGGCTTCAAAGATCCATTTATGGATTAAAGCAAGCATCTCAGAGTTGGAACATGCATTTTGATAAAGTGATCAAAACGTATGGCTTCGTTAAGAATGGAGAAGAACCCTGTATTTATAAATGGGCAAATGGTCCAGTACCGATATTTCTTATTTTGTACGTAGTGACATTCTCTTAATCGGAAATGATATCCCCGCACTACAAGGAATAAAAATCTAGTTGTCATCACAGTTCTCCATGAAGGACTTGGATGAAGCATCCTACATCCTATGGATGAAGATCTATAGAGATAGATCTAAAAGGATGCTTAGTATATCCCAGTCCACGTACATAGAAACTATGCTGAAGAGGTTTAGCATGGAGAATTTTAAAAAGTGCTATCTTTCGATAGACCAAGAAATTTTTCTCTCTAAGAAGGGTTGTTCGTCAACTCCTGAAGAGAGAGAGCATATGAGTAGAATTCCATATGCTTCGACAGTGGGGTCTATTATGTATGCAATGACATGTACGAGACCAGACGTGGCATACTCACTAGGAGTAGTGAGTAGATACCAGTTTGATCTTAGAGAAAATCACTTGAAGATGGTTAAAACCATCCTTAAGTATTTGAGAAATACTAAGAACCAATGGTTGGTTTATGGTGAGTCGGATCTGAAGCTTGTGAGGTTTACAAACTCCAGCTTTCAATCTGACCATGATGACAGTAAAAGTTTGTCGGGGTATATCCTTACTCTAGATGGTGGAGCCATCTGTTGGAAAAGTTTCAAGCAGCATATAGTGGTTGACTCTGTTTGTGAAGCATAGTACATGGCAGCATCAGATGCAGCAAAAAAAGTTGTGGCTGAGGAATTTCATCACTGAGCTCGAAGTATCACCCTTCATTGATGGTCTAGTCCTGCTCTACTACAATAGCATTGGCGCCACAGCTCAAGCAAAGGAATCGAAGGCACACCAGTGGACAAAGCACATTCTGCGCTGCTTCTATTTGGTCCCTGAGATCGTGGATCGTGGTGACATCAACCATCAAAAGATCGATGGAAAGAAGAACCTAGCCAACCCCTTCACTAAAGCCCTGGCAATCAAGGAGTTTGACAACCATAAGTCGAAGATGGGTATTAGATATTATGCCGAGTGACTTTAGGACAAGTGGGAGTTGTTTGGAATTATGTCCCAAAGCCAATCATCAGCCTATTCTTATCCATCAATTATAAGATATGACCAAGGATAGTTTTCCGTACCAACCACATCCTCTTCGGTGGCGTTGGGCCATCAATCATGTCACCAATAATGATGGCAAGAGTTGGGATCAACTTCTTTCCCTATTTAACGAAATAAAGGAGCAAGGGGAAGAGAGCACCTTTTTCAAGGCGATCGTGAAAGTTATCCAAGAAGTAGAACGGTGGGGAGGGGGATAAGGGGGACTATAATAGAAGCCCCCCCGGACGTAGCCTTTTCGGCGAACTGGGTTAACAAATAACGATCATTCTTAGGTTGAACCCTGATTCTTTTCGAATCTGGTAGTGCTGGTTCGAGTCCAGCTCGTGACAAGGCCTTGGTCATAGAATATTTTGGCACCTCCATTTTCTCCTTAGATGGATGACTCTCCCATTTTTTCGCTGGTAAATACGGGATAGTGATGATTGAGATATTGTAATTAATTTATTAATTAATAAAAAATATTTTAGCAGCTTTTTTTATCATAAATTTACATCTTCTAATGAACTTCATTATTATGATGAAGTTCTTAGAACTATTTAGTTTCGATAAAGAAAGAATTTATCGATTAGTTCTTAAATTTGTTCACGACCAAATGATAGGCTGTTAATTAGGACAATAGCATCTATCGAGCATAGATCGCTATATGCCATATAGGTTGGTTATTCTCTTAACCAAGGACTGTGGAAATACTGGTATGGCATACAGATGAGATGTATGGGTACATCGTCATTGAACGTGACCAACTTTAGAGCATTCTGCTATCAAAAATGTCTCTGATGGGATATAGGTATAAGTATCCCTTAGACCTGAGATCATCTTAGTGACTTGCAAGCAACTCACTGTGCTTTGGTATCGGACTAACTAAATTTTTAATTCAGTAACAGAAGGTTTCTAGGCATAGTCAAGTATTTGCGAAGTCGGAGTGTGATCAAGATGGAATTGACCACTCCAAGAGTTGGAAAAGAATGTATCACTGTATTTCAATATAGCAAAATCTTGGCTAAGGTAATCTATCAGATAATTTGATATTTTAAAATATAATATGGACAACCTAATTAGAGTTGACAGTTGTACTCTGAGGTATTCTACAAGTATTATGGTCAAGGGGATGAATTATATGAAAACTATATTCGCATGGGTTCTAAGGATGGTGTTCTACACCGTTCGACCTATCCGACCATCGGGTATCATTGCTAGATGGTCACTTTGATTAGCATAAAAATTTATTCCTATACTACCAACTTAGGTTTGGACCTATGAGGTCATACATATTAGAGTACATGTTTCGATTGGATGGTTGATCAGCGATTTAGAATCGTTTTAGGGTTAAACAATCAATACAATTGGTGTTTAACCTAGTGCATGTGTTACAAGAGGATCGATTAGCAATTCAATTGCTAATTGGCTTAATTTGATTAAGCTAGAAGATTGAGATTAAGTCTAATTAAATATTATTTAATTAGATTTAGTTTAAGCTTGATTGGATCAAGTCCAATTGGCTTATTGGATAAGTTAAGTGCAAGAAAGAACTAGTCCTAGTCTAACTAGGACTCGGATCAACCCAATTTTCTAATTTGATTAAAAAATAAAATTAAAATTAAATCTTATTTAATTAAATCTTTAAATGGATTAGGATCTTATTTAATTGGGCTGGTTTACTCTTATTTTTATTTGGTAAAAAGATCTTGTTTGACCAAGTCAAAATAGGAGTCCTAGTGTGACTAGGACTCTCTATTCCTTGCACCACCTAATCCTCACGCCCCACCCTTTTCTCTTTGTATTTTTATGTGAATAATCTTCATGCCCAAGGTTTCTCATGCCTCCCTTCTCTCTTTCTTTTTCTTATATGGAAGTTTGTTGGAAGACCAAGTCAAAAGGAGAATTTGTTTTGCTTAAGGATTCTATGAGATAGAATCCTTGTCAACCAAAACTCTTCCCATAAGTGTGCCGACCATCCTTCCTTATTTTCTTTGATTTTCATGGTAAAAGAGGACATTTTTTGTGCACTGCCCTTGCTAGTCCATGGTAGAAAAAAAGATGGGGGTGCCCAAGAGTTGGGCATCCCAACAACTTCCCTTATTTGGACCTTCCTAGTCTAGATTTTTTATCTAACTTAGACTCTACATATCTCTTTATTTAAAGAGAATTTTTGACTAAAATTTTTCTAGATTGTAGAAATTTGAGAGGCCTCTTTGATGTAGGAGAATCAGAGAAACATTCATGTAGGTCTATTAAAAACACAAATCATGGTGTCTAGAAAAAGAACAAAGCAGAAGAAGAGGATCTTCTTCTAGGATTTTTGTTCCAGATCTCTTGCTTCCTTTTTGTGAGCTTTTGAGAGATGTCTCAGTATCACAAATCTTCCTCTTTTCTTTTGATATTTTAGAGTGTCTATGTTTCAAAGAAGAAAGCATTGGATCAACCGTCGAAGAGAGATCAGCATAGTGCTAGCATAATGTGCTGATTTCCTACATCAGAATCTCTGATCGTGTTTGTGGGCTCGTGTGGATGACTCCTAGAGGTCGGATGCATGTATGGCTCATGACTTCATCCTCAAGTTTGGATCAGTAAGTTAGAACGTCTAACTTGCTCAGGTAATAGATTTGATCTATTAACTTCATACATGCATTTGATGTAGTATAGATCTAGGTTGATTTGATCAACCTTTTTTTTCTTATTTGATTTTAATTTTTGATTTAATATCATGCCTTGATCATGTAATAGATCTAAGATCTAGGTGTTTACATATTTATTTAAATTAATATTTAATTTATTTAAGTTTTTTGTTGCATAATCTTGAAAAAGTTTCAAGATCTACCCATGAAACCCTAGATCTGGTTTCTTCACAAATAACTTTTCTAAATGAAGAGTTGATTGAAGAGATGTATATAATACAACCTGAGGGATTCATATCCATAGATGAGTCCAAGGTATGCAGGCTTCAGAGATCCATTTATGGACTGAAGCAGGCATCTCGGAGTTGGAACATGCATTTTGATAAAGTGATCAAAACGTATGTCTTCGTTAAGAACGAAGAAGAATCCTATATTTACAAATAGATAAATGATCTAGCAGTAGTATTCTTTATCTTGTACGTGATGACGTTCTCTTAATCGAGAATGACATCCCCCATTGTAGGAAATAAAAATCTGGTTGTCATCATAATTCTCCATGAAGGACTTGGGTGAAGCATCCTACATCCTAGGGTTGAAGATCTATAGGGATAGATCTAAAAGAATGCTTGGGTTATCCCAATCTATGTACATAGATGCTATGCTGAAGAGGTCCAGCATGAAAAATTTCAAAAAAGGCTATCTTTCGATAGGCCATGAAATTTTTTTCTCTAATAAGGATTGTCCGACAACTCCTGAAGAGACAGCATATGAGTAGAGTCGCATATGCTTCGATAGTGGATTTTATCATGTATGCCATGACATGTACGAGACCAAGCGTGGCATACTTACTAGGAGTAGTGAGTAGATACCAGTCTGACCCTGAAGAAAACTTTTGAAAAGTGGTTAAAACCATCCTTAAGTATTTAAGAAATACTAAGGACCAATGATTGATTTATGGTGAGTCAGATATGACTTTATGGGGTTTATAGATTCTAGCTTTCAATTTGATCATGATGATAGTAGAAGCACGTTGGGATATATCTTTACTTTGAATGGTGGAGCTATCTGCTGGAAGAGTTTCAAGCAGCATACTGTGGTAGATTGTGTTTGTGAAGTATAGTACATCGCAGTATCAGATGCCATGAAGAAAGCTGTGTGGCTGAAAAAATTTATCACCGAGCTTGGAGTAGCATCCTTCCTTGATGGTCCAGTCCTGCTCTACTATGATAGCACTAGTGCCATTGCTTAGGTGAAAGAATCGAACGTACACCAACGAACAAACCACATTCTACACTGCTTCCACCTAGTCTAGGAGATCATGGATAGAGGTGACGTCGACCTTCAAAAGATCGATGGAAAGGAGAACCTAGGCAACCCCTTCACTAAAGTCCTGGTAATAAAGAAGTTCGACAACCACAAGTCAAAAATGGGTATTAAATACTATACCGAGTGGCTTTATGATAAGTGGGAGTTTTTGGAAAATATATCCCAAAGTCAATCGTCAGTCTGTTAACGGTTGAGCCACATTGTATCTATAATTGATTTATTAATAAATAAAATATATTTTAAATACTTTTCATCATAATATATTCATCTTCTAATGAACTTCATTATTGTGATGAAGTACTTAGGACTATTTAGCTTCGATAAAGAGAAGATTTATCGATTAGTCTTTAAATCTATTTACGATCAAATGATAAACTATTAGTTATGACGACAACATCTATCGAGCATAGGTCGCTGTATGCCATATAGGTTAGTTATTCTCTTAACTAAGAAGTGTGGAGACATTGGTATGACATATAGATGAGATGTATGGATACATTATCATTGAACGTGACCAATTCTAGAGCATTCTACTGTCGAGAATGTCTCTGATGGAATATAGGTATAAATATCCCTTAGACCTGAGATCGCCTTAGTGACTTGCAAGCAACTCAGTATGCTTTGGTATCGAACTAACTGAATTTCTAATTCAGTAATGGAATGCTTCTAGGTATAGTCAAGTACTTGCAAAGTTAAAGTATGATCGAGATGAAATTGACCACTCCAAGAGTTGGAGAAGAATGTATCACTGTATTTTAATATAGCAAAATCTTGGCTAGGGTAATCCATCAGATGGATTTAATATTTTAAAATATAATGTGGACAACCTGATCAGAGTTGATAGTTGAACTCTAAGGTATCCTACAAGCATTTTTGTCAAGGGGATGAATTATATGAAAACTATATCCGCATGGATTTTAAGGATGTTGTTCTACACATTCGACTTATCCGATCGTCGGGTACCATTACTAGATGGTTTCTTCGATTGGTACAGAAATCTATTTCTATGCTACTGACTTAGGTTTGGACCTATGAGGTCACACACATTAGATCTCACAATTTGATCGGATGGTTGATCAATGATTGAGGATTGTTCTAGGGTTAAACATTCAATATGATTGATGTTTAACCTAGTGCAAGCATTGCAGGAGTATAGATTAGCAATTTGATTGCTAATTGGCTTAATTTGATTAAGCCAAAGGATTGAGATTAAGTCTAATTAAATATGATTTAATTAAATTTGATTTGAACTTGATAGGATGAAGTCCAATTGATTTATTGGATAACCCAAGTGCAAGGCAAAACTAGTTCTAGTTCAATTAGGACTTGGGTCAACCCAATTTTTTGATTTGATTAAAAAATTAAATTAAAATTAAAATTAATTTAATTTAATTTAATTTAATTATCAATTAGGTTAGGATCTAATTTAATTTAGTTGAATTGATTTTGGTTTAGTTTGGTTTAAGAAACTATTTTGACCAAGTCATAGATGAAATCCTAGTAAGACAAGGATTCCACCTTGTGCCATTTAAGCCTCTCATGCCCACACCCTCCTTCTCCTTTTTTTTATGCGACAAAAATCCTTCTCCCAGGCATTCTCACGCACGCCTTCCTCTCCTCTCTTTCTCATATGGAAATTTGGTAGTTGACCAAGTCAAAAGGAGAAGTTAGTTGATTTATGATTCTATGAGATAGAATCTTTATAAACCAAAACACCTCCTTCCAAAAGGTGCCACCCCCTCTCCTATTCTTTCTCTGAATTCAATGGTAAAAGAAGAATCTTTTGTGCATCCTTCCTTGCTGGTCCATGCCAAATATTTTGGAGGAGGCATCCAAGAGTTGGGCGCCCCCTTGTCTTGCCCTATTTGACCTTTTCTTGTCTAGGTTTTGATCTAGACAAGGACTCTTTTATTCATTTTTATTTAGGATGAATTTTGTCCTGATTTTTTTGTAAAATATAGACCATTAAGAGTTTTTTTAGGTGTGTAAAAATAAAGGAGAGAAAATCTCTAGGCATTAGGTTTCAATAGACACAAAACTAGATGTCTAGGTGAGAGCAAAGAGAAGAAGAAGAGGGTTTTCTTCTAGGGTTGCTATGTTCATCTCTTTCCTTCTATCTTTCTTAGGTTTTTTGATAGAGTCTCACATTTAAAACCTCCTCTCCACCTTCTCCTCTTTGAAAGAGTTCAAATCCAGAAGAAGGAGGCATCTGATCAACCATCAAAGAAAGATTAGCATAGTATTAGCATACTCTGTTGATTTTCTGCATCAAGATTTCTGATCATGCTCGTGGGCTCGTGTGGATGACTCCTAGAGGCTGGACGCATGTGTGGCTCATGACATCATCCTCAAGCCTAGGTTAGCAAGTTAGAATGTCTAACTTGCATAGGTAATAGATCTTATCTATTTATTTTATAGCTGTATTAGATGTAGTATTGTAGCATATTGATGAGATCAACATGTTAATCTTTTCTTTATATTTTTTAATTTTTGATTTAATATTATACCTTGATCATATAATAAATCTTAGATTTAGAATATTTTCATACTTATTTAAATAAATATTTGATTTATTTAAGTTTTTTGCTGTCTGATCTTGAAAAGTTTTAAGATCTATTCGTGAAACTCTAGATCTGGTTCCTTCATCTTTGACTTGTAGTTATCAAACTCCTTTACCGCTAGGACTTTGGTGAATGAGTTAGCCAGATTTTTCTTTTCATCGATCTTCTGAAGGTCCCCAACATCTTGATTCATGATCTTTCGGACAAGGTGGTAGTGGCATAGAATGTGCTTCATCTGTTGGTGTGCCTTTAGTTCTTTTGCCTGAGCAATGACTCCAGTGCTGTCATAGTAGAGTAGGATTGGACCATCTAGTAAGGGTGCCACTCCAAGCTTGATGATGAATTTTCTCAGCTACAACTTTCTTCGTAGCATCAGATGCCGTGATTTACTTTGTCTTGCAAATAAAGTCTGTCATAGTGTGCTGCTTGGAACTCTTCCAGCAGATAGTTCCATCGTTAAGGATAAACACATAATCCGATACACTTTTGTTATCATCATGATCAGATTGAAAGCTGGAGTCTATAAATTTCATAAGTTTTAAATCTGACTCACCATAAATCAGCCACTGATCTTTAGTATTTCTCAAATACTTAAGGATGGTTTTCACAATCTTTCAATGGTTCTTCTCTAGATCAGATTGGTATCTACTCACTACTCCAAGTGAGTATGCCACATCTAATCTGGTATATGTCATGACATACATGATAGATCCCACTGCTAAAGCATATGGAATTCTACTCCTATACTTTCTCTCTCCAAGAGTTGTCAGACTATCCTTCATAGAGAGAAATTTCATGACATATCGGAAGATAGTCCTTTTCGAAATTCTCCATGTTGAATCACTTCAGCATAGTATCTATGTACATAGACTGGGACAAATAAAGTATCCTCTTAAATCTATCCCTATAGATCTTCATTCCTAGGATGTAGAATGCTTCATCCAAGTCCTTCATGGAGAACTAAAATGACAGCCAAACTTTTATTTTCTATAGTGCAAGGACGTCATTCCTAATTAAGAGAATGTCATCCATGTACAACACAAGGAATACCATAATCGAGCTATTTATCCACTTGTATATGTAGGGCTCCTTCCATTCTTAACAAAGCCATATATTTTGATCATTTTATCAAAATGTATATTCCAACTCCGAGATGTTTGCTTTAATCTATAAATGGAACTCTGAAGCTTGCATACCTTAGACTCGTCTGTGGATGTGAACCTATTAGGTTGTATCATATACACATCTTCTTCTAGCTCTTCATTCAAAAAAACTATCTTCACATCCATCTGTCGGATCTCATAGTCTAGATGGGCAGCTATTGCAGCATAATCTGAATGGATTTGAACATTACCATAGGAAAAATATTTTGTCATAGTCAATACCATAATGTTGATGATATCCATTGGCAACTAGACGGACTTTATAAATCTTCATCTTTCCATCTGCAGCCCTTTTTCTCTTGAAGATCCATTTACACCCAATGAATTTAATCCCTTCAAGTGGGTCAATTAATGTCCACACATCATTGATCTTCATGAACTTTATTTTGAATTTCATGGCCTCATGCTATTTCTCGGAATTAGTTCTCTACATTGCATCCATGTAGGTGATCGAATCTTTATTGTTCTCATCGAGTTTGATTGGATCACCATTCCAAACTAAGAAATCATAGTATCTGTCCAACTAACATGGTACTCTACTGGATCACCTCAAGGGTGTAGGTACATTGGGCTTCGAATTTGATCTAGTCAAATCTGGTTCAAGTTTAGCTAACTATGTCAATTTTTTTATCTATTGAACTTCCACAAGTTCAACCTTAAAGGCAATAGTTCTTTTACCAAGAAACTTCTTTTCTAAAAAGATTGTCCTATTGCTGATGAATATCTTTTGTTCTTCAGCATGGTAGAAATAATAACCTCTAATTTTTTTAGGATATTATATAAACATACACTTATCAGATCAAAGTCCAAGTTTATCTATGTGCAAACGTTTGACATAGGCTAGACAACCCCAAACCCAAAGGTGTAGGCCTATGCCTAGTCCATATTTTATATGGAGTCTTTGCAACAGATTTATTTAGAATATTGTTCAATATAAAACATGCAGTCTGAAGAGTATAACTTCAAAATAAAATAGGTAGACTAGCAAACTCTGTCATGGATTGAATCATATCCAGCAAAGTTTGATTCCTCCTTTCTGATATATCATTATGCTATGGTGTCTCTAGAGAAGTCCACTGTAAGAGAATTCCATTCTCTCTTAGATATGTCAAGGATTCACTGGATAGATATTCATCTTCTTGATCTAATCGAAGAATTTTAATATTTTTTAATTTATTTTTTATTTTATTATAAAATTATTTGAATATTCTAAATGATTCAGACTTATATTTCATAAGATATACATATCCATACCTAGATAGGACGTTAGTAAATATAATAAAATAGTGATATCCATCTAGGGCACTAGTGTTCATTGGTCTACATACATCACTATGTACTAGACTTAGAACTTCATTGGCTCTTTCATCCCTTCCGGTAAAAGATGATTTTATCATCTTTCTAAGTAGATAGGATTCACAGGTCGGCAATGATTTACAATTATAGACATCTATGATTCTCTCTTTGGCTAACCTATTGATCCTGTTCTTATTAATATGATCAAGCCTGCAAGGCCAAAGATAGGCGTTAGTGATATTATCTAATCTAGGATATTTATTAGATGTGTACATTATACTCATAGGCTATGATAAAATATAAATACCATTTTTTTGTTATCCATGTATTATTATAATATTATTTATAATGATATCATAATAATCTTTTTTTATTGATAAATGATAACCATCTTTGGCTAAAAGACCAATAGAGATTATATTCATAAATAAAGAAGGACAGTAATGACAATCTTTTAAAGAAATGATATTACCATTGAAAATAAGTTGAATTATTCCTAAAGCTAGAATTAGAACAGATCTTCCATCTCCAACATTTAGGAATCACTCATCATTCTTAAATTTTCTACTAACTTGAAGTCCTTGCAATAAATTATAAGTATGAACTGGACTTCCAGTATCCAATACCCAGGTAGTAGTATCACAAATAGAAAAATTATAAGGTATTATCATATAACATTCTTGATCAGCAACTCCTTGCTCTTTTCTCTTGTTCAGCCTATTAGGGTCAAGAAAAGTAAGGTATTGAGTACTGTTCCTCTTCCAGTGCCCATACTTCTTATAGTAGAAGCACTCTACCTAATTTTGATCAGTCTTGGATCTTTTATTTAGATTGGACATGGAAGCCCCAGCATGAATCTCTTCATGCTGCTGAATAATATTCAACTTCTAATACTTATTAGCGAAATTAGATCCCATAAGTATATCGCTGTCTAACAGTGAACGGAGCAAGTAGGGTTTAGCCTTAACTACACAAAGGAAAACCAAGAGTCTAAATAGTAAATAATTTAGTAATCCTTAAGATTTGGATTTTAATCAAAAGATTCTTCCACTATTTTATATAAAATTGGTAGCCTCTACCTTTAATTTGAGAAATTATCTTAATTTCCTAGTGGGTATTAGAGTCCTCACAGACTGCATATGGGCCTTTGGAAAGTTTTGGCCAACCATGTGCATCTATGGGTAGGTTCTTAATCAATTATTTTTTAAAATAATTTTTAGTATTGGCTTTTGCCCCAGGTATCTTTTCAGTATGCTAGGACCTTCGCTGAAAGTCCTAATTAGGTCCAACCATTAATATGATTGAGTTTGATGCATCAAATGAATGATGACTAGGCCTAAGGAAAGCTCTAGATAACCTAGTCATCATTTAGATAGTGCGACCTAATCATTATATGATGAATGATAATTTTAATATCTTGGTGAACACCATCCATAAGGCACCTCCGATGTCCATCTAGACTACTGGACTCTATTGGTGCAGAATCTGGTTGACGTCAGAGCAGAGTTGGAGCGGAGAAGACGAGGTCACTATCGGAGACCTACAAAATAATGTCCCATCTGGAGTTAGGGGTGGCAGCTCTGGCATGACCCTTCGATGATCAAGTCAGCTCTTCTGGCCAATATAAATGGAGTGCTCATGAAAGAAAGTGGTAGAGTATCGAGAAGGAGAAGAGGGTCCTTTGAAAACGTATCTAGAGGATCCCTTTTATAGATGGAGTGTGTAATAAATTGATGGTGATAGCCATAACCATCTGGTAGGGGGCCGCTCGAAGCCATGCAGAGTTTGTTATAGAGAGTGGTATCCATTATCGCGACTTGCCACTCAAGAGTGGCGTCCGTTGTTGCGACATGCCAGTTGAGAGTGATGTTCATTAGGGATTAATAGTCGAAGTTTGGATGAAGTTGCACTGGTGGTGAAGAGCTCCAAGTCATGATAGTTCCAGAGAAGTTTGAGCCCCTTTAGGGTCATCTACATGTAGGTCAGCTTGCATTATTTTGAGAGCCACACTTGCACAGATAATGAGGTCCTTTTGGGTGACCGTAGGGGGCTCGATCGAAAGGAATTCCTCTCATCGATTGGCAGAATCTGACTATAAAGAGTGCGGAAGGCTTGTGACTGGAGGAGTTCGAAAGAAGATCCAACTTGCAGAGAAGCCTGGCTGAAGGAGAAGTTTGGAAGGAGATTCGACCTACAGAGAAGCCCGACTAATGGAGAAGTTTGGAAGGAGTTCGATTGTAGGAGAGGTCTGGAAGGAGCTCGACTGGCAGAGAGGTTCGGAAGGAGTTTGACTAGTGGAGAAGTCTGGATGAAGGAGAAGTTCGAGAGGAGTTTGATTGGCGAAGAGGTCCAAAAGAAGTTTGACTGATGGAGAAGTCTGGCTAAAGAAGAAGTCTGGGAGGAGTTTGACTGGCGGAGAGATTCAGAAGAAGTTCGACTGATGGAGAAGTTCGGTTGAAGGAGAAGCCCGGGAGGAGTTTGACTGGTGAAGAGGTTCGGAAGGAGTTTGACTAATGGATAAGTCTGTTTGAAGGATAAGTCCAGGAGGAGTTTGACTGGCAAAGAGGTTCGAAAGAAGTTCGACTAGTGGAGAAGTCCGACTGAAGAAAAAGTCAGGGAGGAGTTCGATTGGCAGAGAGGTCTGGAAGGAGTTCGACTATCGAAGAAGTTCGACTGAAGAAGATCGACTGGTGGAGAAGTCTGGTTGAAGGAGAAGTCTAGAAAGAGTTCAACTGGTGGAGAGGTCTGGAAGGAGTTCGATTGATGGAGAAGTTCGGCTGAAGAAGTTCGGAAGGAGTTTTGATTGGTAGAGAGGTTTTGAAGGAGTTCGACTGACAGAAAAGTCTGGAAGGAGTTTGACTTGCAGAGAGGTCCGAAAAGAGTTTGACTGGTGAAAAAGTTTGACTAAAGGAGAAGTTCGAGAAGAGTTCGACTGGTGGAGAGGTCTGAAAGGAGTTGGACTGATGGAGAGATCTGAAAGAAGTTTGACTGGCCCCCAAGCTGGCCAGGCTAGACTGTCTAGGGGGCCGCTCTCACTGTTCAAGTTCATCCGAAGGGGATCCAATGATAGAAGGATGATCGAGATCGCTCTGAGACTAGACATTTAGCCGAACTTTGGTGGGAGCGGATTTATCCCTAATAATAGTCTCCCTACTTCCGAGTTCGAAATTCAAAAGAAGGAAGTATAGATGCACTGCCAAAATTTTGTTTAGTCTCCTGTGCCTGTCAGGATGGGATGCCTTGACGTCTACTGCCCTGGTGCTGAAACTTCATAAATATGAGGTGACCTGAAAAGATATTTTTTGAGCCTCCCACCAAAACTCTGCCCAAGTTATGATGCAATTAAGAATCTGCCTGTCGCCACTTCTCTGCCACGATGAGTGGGACATGCAGTGCACATAGATCGGCCAAATGAGATCTGCAATCATAACTGTGTCTGATTTTTCTTGGCTATTAAAGGCTCTCTTCCTTCTCTGGAATCCATTCTGCTTGAGTCTTCTTCCTTCCTTCCTAAGTCCTCGCCTTCCTTCTGCCCGAGAGTCCCGATTCCTTCTTAGGACTTTAGCTTTTTTTTCTTCTTCTTTCTTTTCATGTAATCAGTTTTGCCGATCTTTATCTTGCTTGTAATGGACTTATATTCTTATGTAATCGATCTCGCCGACCTTTATTTTGCTTGTAATGAACTTAATATTTGCAATAAAATGGTATCCTTTTTGTTATTGTCTTATACGGATTTGATGCTGGTTAATGGCTTTGCTTTCTTCATCTCATTTTTCTTTGTTTTGTCTTCTAATGAGATGCTTGTTATGGATGCCGAGCTAGGGTCCCTTCTACAAACTAGGGCGGGATTCCCTCCTTCATATTTGACGTAGCCATGGGGGGACACATATATGGATCATCGATATGGCTTTTTTCTTTCCTTCATTTTAGATTAATGAGGCCTTGGCCTTCCTCGTGTTAGGGCGAGGTTCTCTTTTATTCCTTACACGTTCATAGGGATATGTTAGGACCATTGATGGGGTGTCTCTCCTCATCTCATCTTAGTTTAATGAGGCCTTCTACTTTGCTCACATTAGGATGAGGTTCTTCTTCTATTCCTAACATGGCTGTAGGAGCGCAGTAGGGCCACTGGAGGAGCCTCTCCCCTCATCTCATCTTAGATTAACAAGATCTTCAGCTTTGCTCATGTTAGGATGAGGTTCTCTTCCTATTCCTAACATGACCGTAGGGGCACATTAGGGCTGCTGGAAGGACCTCTCTCCTCATCTCGTCTTAGATTAATGAGGCCTTCGACTTTGTTCATGTTAGGATGAGGTTCTCTCCTCCTATTCCTAACATGGCTGTAGGGGCACATTAGGAATACTGAAAGGGCCTCTCCCCTCATCTCATCTTAGATTGATGAGGCCTTCGACTTTGCTCACGTTAGGATGAGATTTTTTCTCCTGTTCCTAATATGGCCGTAGGGGCACATTTGGGCCATTGGAAGGGCCTCTCTCCTTATCTCATCTTAGATTAACGAGGCCTTCAGCTTTGCTTACATTAGGATGAGATTCTCCTCCTATTCCTAACATGGTTGTAGGGCACATTAGGAATACTGAAAGGACCTCTCCCCTCATCTCATCTTAGATTGACGAGGCTTCGACTTTGCTCACGTTAGGATGAGATTTTTTCTCTTGTTCCTAATATGGCCGTGGGGCACATTAGGGCCACTAGAAGGGCCTCTCTTCTTATCTCATCTTAGATTAACGAGGCCTTCAGCTTTGCTTACATTAGGATGAGATTCTCCTTCTACTCCTAACATGGCTGTTGGGGCACATTAGGGCTGCTAGAAGGGCCTCTCCCCTCATCTCATCTTAAGATTAACGAGTCCTTTGGCTTTGCTCATGTTAGGATGAGGTTCTCCACCTATTCCTAACATAGCTATTTTCGTTGGATGGTTAAGTTCGAAAAGTCATTTTCCACCATTATAGATTTATAACAAGGATTGGGGTATTAATGTAGAGGGATTTTATTGTGACCAAGTTATCGATAATACATTTATAGGTTTTTCGAGTTCCATGATTGGGGTAGATCGGCTCCTCCAAGCTTCTTTAGGTAATATGTCCCGGGCTGGATAACTTTCTTGACCTCGTAGGGTCCTTCCAAATTTAGGATGGGCTTTTCTTGATTTTGAGGCTGAGAAATGACTGCTCATCGAAGCACTAAGTCTTCCACTTTGAATACTTTATTTTTGACTCTAGAGTTGTAGTATCGGGCCATCCTTCGCCTGTAAGCAACCATCCAAATGTGGGCCTCCTCTCACTTTTCCTCCAGAAGGTCAAGGTTAGCTCTGAGGTCTTGCAAATTGTAATGCTCATTGAAGGCCACAACCCATGTCGATGCGAGTTTGAGCTCGATTGGGATGATCCCCTTCATTTTGAAGGCTAAGACGAATGGTGTTTTTCTAATTGGCAGTCTTTGTATAGTTCGGTATGCCTAGAGTTCGTCCACCTAAGTTTTTCTTATTCTTTCAAGCCTTGCCTTAATACCCTGCAATAAGGTCCTGTTGGTCACCTCTGCTTCACCATTTGCTTGCGGATGGACCACCGATGTAAAATTATGGAAGATATTCAAATCCTCATAGAACTCAGCGAACTTCATCCCGGCAAACTGTCGCCCATTATTTGTTACAAGAGTTTGGGGTAGGCCAAACCTATAAATAATCGACTTCCAAATAAAGTCTTGCACTTTGGCCTCAGCAATTTTTGCTAGGGGTTCGGCCTCGACCAATTTGGTGAAGTAGTTGATCACCACCAAAAGGAATTTTCTCTATCTGGGCACCATGGAAAAGGATCCAAGTATGTCCATCTCCCAATGTGCGAATGGCCATCGGGCACTTAGGGGGGTAAGCTCATATGCTGGTTGTCTTTGAATGTTTGCATTTCATTGGCATCAGTCACACTTTCTAACATACTCCATAGAATCATTATGCATTGTCGACCAATAGTAACCCTACTGAAGTAGCTTATGTGATAAGGACTGAGCCTCCAAATGGCATCCGTAGATTCCTTCATGCACTTTCCATAATGCAAGATTGGCTTTGGAGGGTCGGAGGCATTTTAAGAGCAGCAATGAATATGACCTTTTGTATAACTTGCCTTCATAGAGAACGTACCGGAAGGCCTAATTCCATAATTTTCAAGCATCTTTTGGGTCATGAGACAGAACTTCATTTTTGAGATATGTGAGCAGTGGATCAACCTAGCTCGGCTCATGCTCAACCTGCATCATGGGCTGTGGTTCTTTCGAACTCGAACATTTTAGGACTTCGAAGAAAAATTTCTTAGGCAATTCGACTGGAGCCAGTGTGGCCAATTTGGAGAGGAGGTCAGCTCTAGTATTTTTTGCTCTCGAAATCTATTGGATGCTGAAACTCTTAAAGGTCAAAATCAAATTTTTCATTTTCTCAAGATATTTTATCATACTTTTCTCTCGAGCTTCATAAGTGCCACTAACTTGTCCGACTACCAGTTATAAATCACTGTACACTTGGGAAGGTCTGCTTCAAACTCCTTGGCTATCCTTAGTCCTACTATCAGAGCTTCATATTCGGTCCCATTGTTCATTACGAAAAATTCAAAGTACAGCGCTTACTCGATAATGACTCCCTCTGAGTTCACCAAGACCAATCCAGCGCTTACGCCCAAAGCATTGGATGAGCCATCAATATACAGGGCCTAGAAGCCTTCAGGAAGGTTGGCCTTTTCTTTAGAGGAGCTCGACTGTAGCCATGAAATGCCAACTTCATTTTGTTCAAGTTCGGCCTCATCCGGGATAGTGCATTCCACTATAAAATCTACTAGTATTTGAGCTTTGATCGATGACTAAGATTGGAAGTTGATGTCAAATTCTGTAAGTTCAATTATTCATTTTACAATTTTTCCGTAGGCATCTATTCGATGAAGAATTGCCTTGATTGGCTGATCAGTGAGGTGGGTTATGGTGTGCCCTTAGAAGTAAGTTTGGAGTCTCTGGGCTGTAATTAGTAAAGCATAAGTTAGTTTTTCTAACTTATATACCTGATCTCGGTGTTCCTCAAAACTCGGCTTATGTAGTAGATAGGCCACTGCACTTTCACTTCTTTCTTGACTAGGACTACTGCAAGGGCCGCTGGGAAGACCGCCGAATACAAAAACAATCCTTCTCCAGATTCGAGCTTGGCCAATAGGGGAGGCGAGCCGAGGTAGCTCTTGAGTCCCTTAAACTATGAGGATTTATGGTGCTCCCAAGCCTTGGAAGGTCACGGAAGGAGTCAGGGGGTTGGCTTCGGGGATTCTAGGGGCTTGGTTGGTGCTTCGAAGATATGAAATTTAAGATAAAGCAAGGAATCAAAGTCGAAAAATCAAGACTATAGAAAGAAGATTTTCTGCAAGTTAGTCGGCTCAGTCAAAAACTGGGTTGGCTAAGTCTCAGTGCATAGGTAAAATAGAGAGCTGCGCATTCGGGATTGCTGGCATGATACAAAACTAGATTGGCTCAATTTCAAATTGTCGACCCAGTGGAACTTAGCTAGCTCAGTGCTGAGACTGAGTCAATTCAGTGCATTGGTAGAGTTACACGAGAATCTATTTTAGGCTAGGATTTAGGTTGATCCTAGAGGTCTTAAGGCCTGGTTTGAGAGGTCTTAAGATGGCTAATTCATGTATGGATCGGATCTAGATCTAAAGGATGAGAGTATGGGAGACATGGATGTACATGGGCTCAATGAGTGCTTTCATGTATTGGGTTAGCTAGAGGAGTTTTTGGTCGGGCCTAATGGCTATGTATAAATACATAGGTTGTATTAGGATTTTCAAGGTTGAAATCAATACAGACCTTTTCTCCCTCAACTCTCTTCTTCTCTTCTCTCTAGAGTTGCCGCCCTAGGGTTCTTGAAGAAACCCTAGAGAAGGGAGGCATCTCCCTCAAGCTAAAGGAGGGAGGTGCCCCATCACAGATCCAGATGGAGGATCGGTGGTTTGCTAGAGAACGACATAGATTTCTTTAGATCCATGCTAAAGATCAGAGGCTTTTGCAATATGGTATCGGAGCTTGTGATGCCAAGGATGATTGACGTTCAAGCAATGTCATGGAACATCAATTGGTATCAGAAAGAGGTGATGCCAATTGGTGCACTTACATTTGGTATCAGAGCTAAGTATCAGAGTTTGATGGTGTATGAAAGGGAAGAAGAAGTCATACAAGATGAAATTAGAAATCTGTATAAGAATTCCATGGTATGTCTTAAATCTATCTTTGTTATTGCTGTGGTTTGGCCAAATGAGAGTAGTGAGTTGAAGGTGGAGATTGAGAGGATTAACGAGAAGGGATTTTTTCAGGGTGGAAGGATTTGGTGCATAATTTGCTAATTGATCTTGGTGGAAAGGTCGGAATGCATGACGGTTATGTGACTGGCAGGGAGTGCTGGAGTGCTGCAGTAGCGCTTCCCTGGAGATGCAGGACTGAGAGAGGCTCGACGATGCAGTAGCCGAGGGAGGTATCTTAGCAGAGAGCATCAAGATTCTTTAGGAAGATGGGCAGTATAGGGCTATTGAAGAGAGGTTTTCCAAGGGGTAATGGTCAAAGGAAGGTTGAAGAAGCGACTATACGTCCTTCGGTATCAGGAAGGCGGGAAAGTAGTCGAAGATATATTTAGCGATTTGACCAGAGCATGGATTTACGGAGCCTTGGGGATGATGGAGATGGATGATCCTTAGAGATCCAGTAGGTCAGGACTGGATGGTTGTAGAGTGGCGTAGAGACGAGTCAGGGAGCACTGGAGTGCAGCAGAAGCGCTATCCTGGAGGCATAGGGATTGAGAGAGGCTCGGTGGTGCAGTTGTCAAGGAGTGTATCTCAATAGAGTATGTCAGAGGCTTCTTAGGGAGATCGAAAGTAGGTCTCAAGGAGAGCCAGGAGGTCTCAGGGAGGGTTAGGAGGTCTCAGGCAGTCGGAAGTATCATCGATCATGTTTTTTCTACAAGAGCATCGGGAAGACTCGTGGTTTAGGTGGAGGATGGTTCTCTGGGCATAATTAAAGTGATGGCTGGTGTAGGGGCAGAAAAGAACTAGGGAGGAATTTTCTATGGTTCCATCACTAGATTTAGAAGAGTTGGATGAGCTCTTGGGTTTCAAAGGTGTCTGCGGATTGTAGAGGTATCCGAGATGGCTTTGAAGGGGTCTGTAGAGTGCGGAGGATTTGAAGGGGTAGCGATGGTGTTCGAGGTGCAGTGGTAGGCTCAGTAGTGCAGCATTGAGTGGTTGGCCTCGAGAGACTCGATGATAGAGTCGGCTTCTATGGCATCAAATGAACTTCGGATATAGGTAGAGCTCCGCAGTGGTGGCTTCATAAATGGATAGAAAGTTTGGCATGAGTTTAGAGCACCGATGATGCACAGTTCTAGGTGGAGCGGCATGTACAGAAGGATAGGCATAGTTTTGAGAAGGCCATGTCAGGGATTGCAGCGAGTGCCGGTATAGAAACATTATGGATTCTCCAAGAAAGTCCAGTAAAAATGATGCAGCTGCTAAGCAGAAGGAATCCTATAATTCCAAGGTGGTGCAGAGGTGCAAGTCAAGGTCTTCAATGGTGGAGGCGATCATCCCAAAGGCCTCAAAGATGCATAACAGCTAAAGAGGATTAGCAGAGGTGATGTTTGCATAGGTGCTGTCGAGTGCGTAGGGACAGTCGGATCGTGCAGGAGGGCATTGCCGAGGGGTTTGCCAAGGCTTGGAGCATCGAGGTGGAGATTGTGAGGATTTATGATGCTCCCAAGCCTTGGAAGTACACGAGAGGAGTCATGGAGTTGGCTTCGGGGATTCTAAGGGCTTGCTTGGTACTTCAAAGATCTGAGATTCAAGATGAATTATAAAATCAAAGCCAGAGAATTAAGACTGCAGAAAAAAAATTTTCTGTAGGTTAGTCAGCTTAGTCTAAAATTGGGTCGGCTAGGTATCAGTGCATAAACAAAATAGAGAGCTATGCATTCGAAATTGCCGGCACGGTATAGAACTGGGCCGGCCCAGTTTTAAACTTAGCCAACCTAGTAAAACTTAGTCGACTTAGTGCTGAGACTGAGCCAGCTCAGTGCGCGGGCAGAGTTATGTAAGGGTCTATTTTGGGCTAGGGTCTAGGTTGATCCTAGGGATCTTAAAGCCTGGTTTGAGAGGTCTTAAGGTGGCTAATGTTAGATATATGTGCCCTAGAAGCCAGAATTGGCTGACACTTGTAATACACTTCTAGGGGCAAAATTATAATTTTGACTATAATTAATGAAATGGGTTATTTTCTATCACACCTGTGTATTTAGTGTCTGTGATACATCCTTTGAGTTAATGGTAATGATAATTCATATTTTCAAGAGTTGAAAATTTAAGACATGAATAATCATTATTAACTCATAAACAGCTCCCGACCATAGGATCATCACGAGGATGGTGATTGATCCGGAAGGTTGGTGTACGATCGCTTCTCTTTAGTAGATGAGTCTTGAGTCTACGGTGTGAAGACACCGGAGCGAGAGTATAGGTACTCGTTAGAGAACGAGGGCACTGAGCGTGACCACCTCGAGTAGTCATTAGGAAGTCTACCTTCTCGTCAATGACTGACTCGATGCTGCAGTAGTGTGTCTGGTTCTTTGACCTGAGATGCATCGGCAGTTCACCTTGAGGGTGTTATAGTTTGACTACACCATTACTCGATCTCCTAGCCATATGGAACCCTGAGGTGTATGTTGGCTATAGCATGTTCATTGTAGGAACTGGATTGCATCAAGATGGGATCTATCTACCTCGGTGGTAGAGGAGTAGCCCTATGATGATCATGAGAATCAAGTCCAGAAATCCATGGCCATGGTAGAGTGAAATAATAGAAAGAGTTTCTATTTAGATTTTCACATTGGACTCAAATCGAATGATTACATCATATGACAGAGACTAGGGTTTGACGAGTTCACCTTAACCCTAATCTGATCGGGGCTCAAGATAGAAGAACTGAATCACACAGGTAGCTACACCAAGAGGTTCGCATTCAGCTCTGATGGGTTGCCACCATATACTGCTAGGTGTCACTGGTGGATTTTGGGAGCAATTAGAATGATTTAGATGATCGATCATTCTAGCTATTCGAATCAGAAAGAGTTCTGATCCATCGAAAGGAGTTTCGATGATGTCGATGATAGAGATCATGACATATCCCATTACCATACAGAACTGAACCTAACTGGGTCACACAAACAAGGGTTTGAATCTGGTGATCATCAATTGAACTGATCTAGTTCAATTGATCTGAATGAGATTCAATTAGGTTCAAGGAAATCGTGCTAGCACTCGATTGAACCTAACGTTCTTCTTTTACTATCATAAATAAGTTGTCCTGACTGAGCCAAAGGAGTTTGTGCTCAATCAGAGGCCTTCATATGGTCTGACTGGAGGTTGTCCAAGTCAGAATTGGTTGTCTTATTTGTAAGACATTACCTGCCATTTTTGGTCACCTGCCATTTCTTGTTCTTTGACTTTGGTCAAAAGTCTACCTTTGACTGGTCAAACGTTGACCATTGACCCTTTGACTTTTGGCCACATGTCATGCACCTATTGGAGAGCTGGTGGGGGCTTGTCCCCCTGCCAGAACCTGGCAAGGAGAAGGGCGCACGCCAAGGGTGGCGTGAGCCCAAGTAGGAGGCGCCTAGGAGTCCTTGTTGGACAAGGACTCCACCTCCCTTTTGGATTCCAATCAGAGTTCTACTAAGAATCTAGTTTGACTGGTCTTAGGCACCCTCTAAGGAGGAATCCAGGGGTCTCTATTCCAACCAATCAGATTTAGATCTGATTTCACAAAGGGTTGTGATTGGTTGAGAGGAAGAGGAGTTGGATCACAAGAGGTCTATAAATAAGACCCTGCGCCCAACCCTAATTCCAATGCTATTAGACACACCCCAAGGCTGCCTCTCCCCTCCTTCTCCATGCCATAGTCTCTTCTCCCCTTGCTCTCCACGTCCAAAAGGGTTTTGGATTTAGGTTGGTGCGATTCAGATCAAGGAAAGGCGATCAAAAGCAAGAAGGCTGTGCTGCTGCAAAAGGACGACTGCAGATCTTCAAAAGAGTTTTGAAGATCCTCCAGATCAGATCCAGATCTGATTTTTGGAGGTGTGATAGAGAAGAAGAGGATCTCCAGATCCAACCTGAGTGGATACCAGGTAGAGGCCAGGCGCTTGCGTGGCTAAGATCCAGAACCTTCCGCTGCAATCAGGATCATCTACAGGGTAATAGGATTACCCAAATCAGGTAAATTGAAATTTGATTTAATTTATCTTGTTTTTATTTTATTTATTAAAATAATAAGAATTAGATCTGAAACATATCAAGATCTGATTGAGATCAAGAGAAAATTTTTGAAATATATCTCTTGATCTAATCAGATCTGGATGAACCTGGACCGGAAAATCAGGATTTCCCTTCAACTGGTATCAGAGCCATGGTTCTAGAATTGTTTAGATCTGATTTTAATTTTATTTTAATTAGAAAATAAAGTGATTTAAGATGTCACATGAGATGTGATCAGATCTGAAATCAGAAAAATTAAAATTAAATGATTTGGATCTAAGAACATGAAGATATGCATGACTAGTTCTAGAATAGAATAGTTCTATAGAATAGTTTTGCATGTCTTTGATTTAATCTGATTAAATCATATTTTAGATCTTCTTATTTACTATTTTCTGATATTATAAGTGTTATAATAACATCTGATAAACAGCAAATAAAAATTATTTAATTTTAAATATCATATGAGATATGATAGATGCATGACTAGACTAATTGTAGAATAGTTCTACATAATTATCTAGATTAGAATTTATTTTGATTAGATCAATTTAAATCTAATTTTTTAGATTATTATGTGATAATTTAGATCTAAAAATATGCATGATTTGATACATGAGATGTATGCAAAATATGCCTTGATTAGATCTAAATTTGTATATGAGATATATGATATAGATCTATAACTGTTTTGTAGATTTACATGTTCCTGATTAAGGCGTTCCTCTTGGCCGTCCGGTCATAAGAACGAAGAAGGGTTTAAAGGCCCTCTCTTCCCATTCGATGGGGTGTTCTTATGACGTGTAGGGGTGCTGCATGTTCGTCCTTAATCAGAAACCCAAAACTTACTTTCTGCAAAACCCTAGATCCTGAAACCCTAGGATTTATTGTGCATATTTTGTTTATGAACCCAACTTAATTAAGAATTAAGTTTATGGAATATTAATTAGGTCTAAAATTGAGAATTTCAGATCTAAGACATATTCATAATACTGGGTTCGGGCTTGGGTAGCTCAATTAGGTCTAAGCGGTTGATCAAACCGAATCAAGAGTTGGTTAGATGGGATCAACAATGCTTAAATTGACCAGCCTAATAGGATTAAGTCTGGGTCAAGATCGAGTCACGATCAAGCAAGACCTAATTAGGCTCAGAGGTTAGAGTCTGGATTGTAGGCTAACCCAATTGGTTCTGACTCAACAATTTGGTGTCTAAGGTAAGTTTGGCACAGACGACCGACTGGTTTTTAATTGGAAGCTACTCGACCTGAATGCATTCTTGTGCGAGTTAACGGCATATTCCTTCCACCGGTCTCACTTACCTGGCCATATCTGTTGACACAGTTCTGATCTGAGGTGGTCAATAATCCGAGCTGACCCATGCCACTAGGTTAGTCATAATTGTTATGACTAAGCCAAGTCTAGTTTAATGAGACCTGAATCAATTCTCCCTAAGAAAAGATTAAGTCTGAGGTCTTCCACCATTGTAGACGTGCGGGCCCTTCCCGGGGTTGATTGTTCTCGGCTGGATACAGTGGCTCAGTTGCACCGGGAAAGACGCAACCATGTCTATTAGGCATTGGATGCTATGGGCTGGAGGATGAGTTGGGCTCAATATTCCGGATACGGTGAGAGACCCAATTAGGAACCCAGTCTATGCAAATGGTGGGTCTGACTTAACTAAGGAGTGGATCAATATTTCGGATACGGTGAGATTCATGAATTAGAGACCAAGTTTGGGTGCACCATGATTAGAGAATCATTGAACAAGAGTTGTTCACTCATTGGCTAACCCATCACCAATAACTGTTAGGTGAGGTGATGAGTCAGTTGGTGAGACCGCACCACCCACTAGAAATCATCAATCGCGGAGATTTTCGCATCTCTACAGAGGGAGTGTAGGGATCCGAGAAAATAGTGGGAGCTAATTTGTTTAAAAATAAAATCCCTAAACAAATTGGTCAAGTCAAAATTACAGTATCTAACTAGAATCTTTGACTCTCTACAGGAAAATGTCTGCGTCCAACCCGCTGGCACGTATCCTAGACACACATAGACTGACTGGACCCAATTATAAAGATTGGCTCAGGAACTACAAAATTGTTTTGGGTTCAGAGAAGTTAACACATGTTTTGGACCAGGACCCTCCCACCTTACCAGCTCGTCCATCCACTGAACAGAGAGCATCTCTGGAAAAATGGATTGACGAAGATAATAAGGTCAGATACTACATGTTGGGCTCGATGTCTGATGAGCTCCAGCGCCAACATGAAGATATCGGGACTGCTCGCCAAATGTTGGCTCACCTGCAGGAGATGTTTGGTGAACAGAGTCGCGCAGCCAAATATCAAGTCACGAAATGATTTTTTAAGGCTAAGATGCGTGATGGGCAGTCAGTCCAAGATCACTGTCTGACAATGATCAAGGACATGGAAGAGCTTGAGAAGCTCGGTGTGAAGTTGGACTTGGACTTGCAGAATGATATTATTCTGCAATCCTTGACTGATGCATATGGGCAATTCATCATGAATTACCACATGCATAAACTTCAAAATTCCTTGGCCGAGTTGAATGAATATGCTGGTTACCGCTGAGCTTTCTATGAAAGGTTCTAAAGGCTCAGTTCTTGCTATGGAACGGACTTCTTCCAAAAGAAAGTCTTATGGAAAGAAAAAGAAGTCTGTGAAAAAGCAAAAGGTAGGAAGGATCAAAGAAGAAGAAGGCAGAATCGAAGAAGAAGGTCGATGGCAAAGGAAAGTGTTTCCATTGCAACAGCGACGGCCATTGGAAGCGGAACTGCCCTACTTACCTGGCCACCCTGAAGAACAAGAAGGAAGGTCCTTCTGGAGGTATGCTCATTATTCGAGCAAAACGTGAATGCCAAACGACCTAGGGATAGTCCAAACGACAGATATCTATGGCACCTGAGATTAGGTCATATAGCAGAAGATAGGATCAACAAATTGGAGAAAAATGGGCTATTGAGTCCATTGACTTTTGAGTCATATCCAACTTGTGAATCTTGTCTTCAAGGCAAAATGACTAAACTCCCTTTTGTTGGACATGGGGAGAGGGCCACAGATCTCCTTGCCCTAGTACATACTGATGTGTGCGGCCCATTCGATGTGCCGGCTAGAGGCAATTTTGTCTACTTCATTACCTTTACCGATGATCTGTCTAGGTATGGGTATGTGTATCTTATGAGACATAAGTCTGAAGCTTTTGAAAAGTTCAAAGAATTCAGACATGAAGTAGAAAAACAAAAACTTGGAAAACCCATTAAGGTTCTTCGATCAGATCGAGGAGGTGAATACCTTAGCCGGGAATTCCTAGACTATCTTAAGGAAAATGGCATAGTCTCTCAATGGACTCCACCAGGAACACCTCAACTCAATGGGGTTTCAGAACGGAGAAATCAGGACTCTATTGGATATGGTTCGATCCATGATGAGCTTCACAGACCTCCCAGATTTTCTTTGGGGACATTCATTATTAACTTCAATCTATTTACTGAATAGGGTTCCCTCTAAAACCGTTCCTA
The DNA here is from genome assembly GCA_006176705.1 of Cocos nucifera. Lineage (NCBI taxonomy): Eukaryota > Viridiplantae > Streptophyta > Magnoliopsida > Arecales > Arecaceae > Cocos > Cocos nucifera. Next base: position 925,326 of record QRFJ01000183.1, read on the forward strand.
CCACACCGTATGAGATATGGCACGGTAAGAAACCAAGTCTGAGTCATCTCAGAATTTGGGGTTGTCCGGCTCATGTCAAAAGACAACAAGCGGACAAGTTAGAGTTTAGGTCCTTTAGAGCTCGATTCATAGGATATCCTAAAGAGTCATTAGGATACTATTTCTACATTCCAGAAGACCACAATGTGATTGTGAGTCGACATGCCATATTTCTTGAAAAATAGTTTATTCAAGATAGTGGCATTGGAAAGCAGATTAAGCTTGATGAGAAAGTCTCACAAGTGGAAAGAGCTAAGGACCAAGTGGAACCAAATCAGGTTGAGCCAATAAGAACACTACCTCCTCCACCTCGTAGATCGGAAAGAGTTTTCCGTCCCCCTGAAAGATACTTAGGTATTATTTCAGAGGATGTAGAGGAAATGTTCCTCATAGGTAATGGTGCTCATGGTGATGATCCCAAAACCTACAACGAGGCGATATCAGATATCGACTCCGAGAAATGGCTTGAGGCAATGAAGTCAGAAATTGACTCGATGCACTCAAACCAAGTCTGGACCTTGGTAGATCCACCAGAAGGTATAGTACCTATTGGGTGTAAATGGATCTTCAAGAGAAAGATTGGTGCAGATGGGAATGTGGAGACATTCAAGGCTAGACTGGTGGCAAAAGGTTATAGTCAACGTGAAGGCATTGACTATCAGGATACCTTTTCCCCGGTAGCTATGCTAAAATCCATCCGCACATTGCTTGCCGTTGCAGCCTATTTCGATTATGAAATATGGCAAATGGACGTGAAAACGGCATTCCTAAATGGATATCTTGAGGAAGATATCTATATGGAACAGCCGCTAGGTTTCACATCCAGTGATACTGATCACAAGGTTTGCAAGCTGCAAAGGTCCCATATATGGACTTAAGCAAGCATCTCGGAGCTGGAACACTCGTTTCAATGATGTGATCAAAAAGTTTGGTTTCATCAAAAACGAAGAGGAAACCATGTGTTTTCAAAAGGGTCAGTGGGAGCGCTGTTGTCTTCCTCGTATTGTACGTGGATGACATCCTCCTTATTGGGAATGATATTCCCATGTTGACATCAGTCAAGATGTGGTTGTCTAAGGAATTCTCCATGAAAGACCTAGGTGAAGCATCCTTTATTCTAGGAATTAAGGTCTATAGGGATAGACCGAATAGGATGCTAGGACTTTCACAGAAGAATGTACATAGAGGAAGTACTAAAGAGGTTTAGTATGGAAAACTCTAAGAGGGGATTAATACCCTTCAGACATGGTATTCATCTTTCCAAGAAGATGTGCCCCAGCACATCCTGAGGAAATAGAACGCATGAGCAAGATCCCTTATGCTTCTGCAATAGGGAGCCTCATGTATGCCATGCTATGTACACGACCTGATATAGCCCATGCTGTGAGTGTCACAAGCAGATATCAGTCAAATCCAGGTGAAGAACACTGGACTTCTGTGAAATGTATCCTTAAGTACTTGAGAAGAACTAAGGATATGATGTTGGTCTTTGGTAACGGAGAACTCCAAGTTCAGGGATACACAGACTCGGACTTCATGTCCGATATAGATGATCGAAAGTCGACATCTGGCAGACTGTTTGTGCTGGAAGAGTTCCTAAGCAAACAGCGATATCATCTCATCCGCGATTACCTTGAGAAAGGTTACGTTGAGGTCAAGAGAGTCAACTCCACAGATAATGTGGCAGACCCACTTACAAAGCTGTTGGGCCAGCAGAAGATCGAAGCCCACCTTGAGAAGATGGGACTTAGACTTGTAGCCAATTGGCTTTAGGACAAGTGGGAGATTGTTAGATATATGTGCCCTAGAAGCCAGAATTGGCTGACACTTGTAATACACTTCTAGGGGCAAAATTATAATTTTGACTATAATTAATGAAATGGGTTATTTTCTATCACACCTGTGTATTTAGTGTCTGTGATACATCCTTTGAGTTAATGGTAATGATAATTCATATTTTCAAGAGTTGAAAATTTAAGACATGAATAATCATTATTAACTCATAAACAGCTCCCGACCATAGGATCATCACGAGGATGGTGATTGATCCGGAAGGTTGGTGTACGATCGCTTCTCTTTAGTAGATGAGTCTTGAGTCTACGGTGTGGAGACACCATAGCGAGAGTACAGGTACTCATTAGAGAACGAGGGCGTGACCACCTCGAGTAGTCATTAGGAAGTCTACCTTCTCGTCAATGACTGACTCGATGCTGCAGTAGGGTGTCTGGTTCTTTGACCAGAGATGCATCGGCAGTTCACCTTGAGGGTATTATAGTTTGACTACACCATTACTCGGTCTCCTAGCCATATGGAATCCTGAGGTGTATGTTGGCTATAGCATGTTCATTGTAGGAACTGGATTGCATCAAGATGGGATCTATCTACCTCGGTGGTAGAGGAGTAGCCCTATGATGATTATGAGAATCAAGTCCAGAAATCCATGGCCATGGTAGAGTGAAATAATAGAAAGAGTTTCTATTTAGATTTTCACATTGGACTCAAATCGAATGATTACATCATATGACAGAGACTAGGGTTTGACGAGTTCACCTTAACCCTAATCTGATCGGGGCTCAAGATAGAAGAACTGAATCACACAGGTAGCTGCACCAAGAGGTTCGCATTCAGCTCTGATGGGTTGCCACCATATACTGCTAGGTGTCACTGGTGGATTTTGGGAGCAATTAGAATGATTTAGATGATCGATCATTCTAGCTGTTCGAATCAGAAGAGTTCTGATCCATCGAAAGGAGTTTCGATGATGTCGATGATAGAGATCATGACATATCCCATTACCATACAGAACTGAACCTAACTGGGTCACACAAACAAGGGTTTGAATCTGGTGATCATCAATTGAACTGATCTAGTTCAATTGATCTGAATGAGATTCAATTAGGTTCAAGGAAATCGTGCTAGCACTCGATTGAACCTAACATTCTTCTTTTACTATCATAAATAAGTTGTCCTGACTGAGCCAAAGGAGTTTGTGCTCAATCAGAGGCCTTCATATGGTCTGACTGGAGGTTGTCCAAGTCAGAATAGGTTGTCTTATTTGTAAGACATTACCTGCCATTTTTGGTCACCTGCCATTTCTTGTTCTTTGACTTTGGTCAAAAGTCTACCTTTGACCGGTCAAACATTGACCATTGACCCTTTGACTTTTGGCCACATGTCATGCACCTATTGGAGAGCTGGTGGGGGCTTGTCCCCCTGCTAGAACCTGGCAAGGAGAAGGGCGCACGCCAAGGGTGGCGTGAGCCCAAGTAGGAGGCGCCTAGGAGTCCTTGTTGGACAAGGACTCCACCTCCCTTTTGGATTCCAATCAGAGTTCTACTAAGAATCTAGTTTGACTGGTCTTAGGCACCCTCTAAGGAGGAATCCAGGGGTCTCTATTCCAACTAATCAGATTTAGATCTGATTTCACAAAGGGTTGTGATTGGTTGAGAGGAAGAGGAGTTGGATCACAAGAGGTCTATAAATAAGACCCTACGCCCAACCCTAATTCCAATGCTATTAGACATGCCCCAAGGCTGCCTCTCCCCTCCTTCTCCATGCCATAGTCTCTTCTCCCCTTGCTCTCCACGTCCAAAAGGGTTTTGGATTTAGGTTGGTGCGATTCAGATCAAGGAAAGGCGATCAAAAGCAAGAAGGCTGTGCTGCTGCAAAAGGACGACTGCAGATCTTCAAAAGAGTTTTGAAGATCCTCCAGATCAGATCCAGATCTAATTTTTGGAGGTGTGATAGAGAAGAAGAGGATCTCCAGATCCAACCCGAGTAATACCGGTAGAGGCCAGGCGCTTGCGTGGCTAAGATCCAGAACCTTCCGCTGCAATCAAGATCATCTACAGGGTAATAGGATTACCCAAATCAGGTAAATTGAATTTAATTTAATTTATCTTATTTTATTTTATTTATTAAAATAATAAGAATCAGATCTGAAACATATCAAGATCTGATTGAGATCAAGAGAAAATTTTTGAAATATATCTCTTGATCTAATCAGATCTGGACGAACCTAGATCGGAAAATCAGGATTTCCCTTCAGCTAATTCATATATGGGTTGGGTTTAGATCCAGAGGATGAGAGCATGGGAGACATGGGTGTACATGGGCTCGGTGAGTGCTTTCATATATTGGGTTAGCCAAGAAAGTTTTTGGTCGGTCCTAATGGCTATGTATAAATACATAGATTGTATTAGGGTTTCCAAGGTTGAAATCAATACAAACCTTTTCTCCCTCAACTCTCTTCTTCTCTTCTCTCTAGAGTTGCTACCCTAGGGTTCTTGAAGAAGCCCTAGAGAAGGGGGTGTCTCCCTCAAGCCCAAGGAGGAAGGCGCCCCATCATAGATCCAGGTGGAGGATCGATGGTTTGCTATCCATAGAGAATATCACAGGTTCCTTTAGGTTCGTACTAAAGATCAGGGGCTTCCGCAATATGGTATCGGGGCTTGTGATGCCAAGGATGATTGGCATTCGAGCAATATCATCGAACATTAATTGGTATCAAGGAGAGGTGATGCTAGTTGGTGCGCTTACACAAACGTTTGTTGACATTTAGCATCCCAGTAGAAGTTCTTTGGCTATTTGAGAATTTGGAAGAAAGGCATACATCGTTTGACCAACCTCAAGAGGAAGTGGTTTAGAGCTGCCATCTTTTCACTAGTGCTGAACTTCTTCGATTGATTTTGGAGCAGTCATCTCTTGAATGACCCAAATCTTCTCTAGATTTGCTTCAATCCCATACCTTGATACCATGAAACCCAAAAACTTTCTCAAAGTTACACCGAAGGCATACTTAGTTGGATTCAATTTCATCTTGTATCTTTGAAGGGTACTAAAAGTCTCCTCAAGGTCAGCTATGTGATTTATTGAAGCTCGGCTCTTGACAACCATGTCATCCACATACATCTCTATGTTGTGATCGATCTGCTCCTTGAAGATCTTATTGACCAGATGCTGGTATGTTGCTCTTATATTTTTGAGTTCAAAAGGCATGATCCTATAACGATAGAGACTATGGTCAGTAATAAAAGCAATTTTCTCCTCATCCTCTGGTGCCATTCGTATTTGGTTATAGCTGAAGAAGGCATCCAAGAAGGTGAGGAGCTCATGGCCCAAAGTTGCATCCACTAGTTGATCAATTCTGGGCAAGGGGTAACTATCTTTCAAGCAAGTCTTGTTTAGCTTCTTAAAGTCTATACACATCCTCCATTTGCCATTGGCCTTCTTGACAAGAATCATATTAGAAATCCAGTTTGGATAGGAGACTTCTCAGATGAATTTGGCCTTGAGGAGCTTGTCAACTTCTTCTACAATTGCATTCTATCTCTCTAGAGCGTGGTTGCATACCTTTTCTTTTACTGATCGATACTTCGGATCAATAGCTAGTCGATGCTCCATGACTTCAGCATCAATTTCTAGCATGTTTGTAGGAATCCAAGCAAAGACATTCTCATTTCTCCATAGAAATTCGACAAGCTGCTCTCGCACACTTGCTCCCAAATTGGAGCCAATCTATGCCGTGTGCTCTTCATTCCCATCATTCAAAGAAATTGAGACAAGATCTTCCATTGGTTCTTTCCTTTCTTCTATGAGGTCATCCCGGATGTCCAACCAATCAACTGGGCAAGGGTCGGACTGCTCATCCTTTTGTAGGGTGATTGAATAGCAATGTCTTGCCAGAGCTTGATCTCTTCTAACCTCTCCAATTCCATAATTCATTAGAAACTTTATTTTCAAATAGTACATTGACACTACTACTCGAAGTGAATTTAGGCCAGGTCGATCGAGGATAGCATTGCAAGCAGATGGAGCTTTTACCATTAAGAAGTCCACTTATGTCCTAGATTGCTTCGGGTATCATCCCGTAGCCACACTTAAAATTATCATGCCTTCAACTGGCACTGCATCACTGGTAAAGCCAACAAATGGAGAATTTATTGGTCCGAGTCGGTTATCAGGTATAGATATTTTAAAGAAGACATCATAAAATAAGACATCGATCGAACTTTCATTATCGATAAGAATGCGGCGTACATCATAATCTACAATATTTAAAGTAATTACAACCACGTCGCTGTATGAAAACTGAACTTCTTATGCATCTTCTTTAGTGAAAGCAATGGGCTCCTCAGTTCTCCACCTTTTAGTTGGCTCCTCAGATCCATCAGCCTCCTCCCATCGAAGTCCCTTAGAGATGGTATTGATGATGCTGAGGGATGGCTGATCTCCTAGTTGCTCCTTCCTCCTCGATGGCTCTAGTTGCGGTAGCACCCTTGGCTGATCTTCCCTTGCCTCGATCGACATCGTAGAAATTAACCCAGCCGACCTTGCCTGAGAAGCTCCTCGATCTTGTCTTGGAGCTAAATGCATTTCTTAGTATCATGGTTGTGATCGCGATGGTAAAGATAGTACTTATTTGGATTGGACTTGCCAGGATGAGTGCGCATCCTCTTTGGCCTTGGTAGCTACTCCTTGATCTCCATCAGCACTTGAGCTTTTAGAGCATTAAGGAGGGCATAATTATGGAACCTTCTAGGGGGAGAATCTTTTTGCGCCCTTCTATCGAGGCTTCTTTGATGACAAGCTCGAGGGAGAGTTCAGGCTCGCCTGTGCTGAGGAGGAGTCCACAAGCATGGTCGAACTTTATTTGACTTTTCTTCAACTGCGGGCTGGCTAGATTCGCCTGCCTACCACTCTCTCATGGCTTCCTCATCCTTTAGTTTGAAGGCCTTCTCAGCTCGGGCATAATCTTCAGCCCGAGTTAGCAAATCAACAAAATTCCTGGGATACTTCTTCTCCAGAAAGAATAGCAAATTATTCTTCTGAAGGTCATCCTAAAGTGCAACCATGGCAACCGACTGATCTAGATTTTGGACCTCCAGTGTAGCGGCATTGAAGCAATTGACATAAGCTTGGATGGTCTCTCCTTCCTGCTGCTTGATATTGATGAGGAAGTTCGAGCCTTGCCTTGGACATCGGCTACTGATAAAATGAGCCATAAACTGATGGCTCATTTGGTCGAAGAAGAAGATCGTAACTGATTTCAGCATCGAGTACCAATTATTCACTGCTTCCTTCAAAGTAGATGGAAAAGCTTGACATAGAATAGCATCAAGTGCACCGTGGAGTAGCATTATAGTTTGAAAGGCCTTCAGATGGTCAACCAAATTAATGGTCCCATTGTAGCTCTCGAATTGAGGAAGCTTGAAGTTCAGCGGAATCGATTCTTGCATGATTCTTTAGGAAAAAGGAGGGTCAATATAGATGTTATCGTGGTTACCTGGGATAGCATGGTAGAGCTCCTCGATCCGTCGATTCATTTTTTGGAGTTTTCGATCGAGGGCCTGATCTCGATCGTGGATCTCGAAGAATTTTTGATAATAGATAGAAAAGATCTCTTTTGGAGAAGAGTCATAATCGGAACAAGGGCTCTTCGCTCTCTATTTCTCCTTTTCGAAGGCGATGGGTCTGCTAACCAAAGTATGCCTCCTTGGGATCGATTCTTGACATCTCAATGGGGGTTCTCTGATCGAACTGCTATCGAATCCTATTGCATGGCCTGCACCATCTTGGTGAGGCTCTGGATCTGCTCTATCAATAGCTTGAACTGCTCTGGGTCCACCATTATTGCCGACGAAGGAGGTTGCGGTGCTAGTGACGGTATCGAAGCAGATGGATTTAGCTCAGATCTGACAATAAAGGTGGTGGATATTCATGTGGTCATCTTCTTCAGAGGCATTTTAAGGTCGAGGGAAAGAATGGAGATGATCCTTGAAGGAGAAAGCACATAGGATCGACTGAGCACTCCTTTTAGAACAAGGGCTCAGAGTTCCTTCCTCCAACGTCAATCTTGTTGGTGCAGAATCTGGTTGATGCTAGAGCAGAGCTAGAGTGGGGAAGATGAGGTCGCTATCAGGGACCTATAAAATAAAGTTCCATCTGGAGTCGGAGGTGGCGGCTCCGATAAGATTCTCTGATGATCAAGTCAGCTCTTCTGACCAACAAAAATGGAGTGCTCATAAAAGAAAGTGATAGAGTATCGAAAAGGAGAAGAGGGCTCCCTAAAAATGTATCTGAAGGCTCTCTTTTATAGATAGAGTGTTTAACAAACTAATGGTGACAGCCATAACCGTCTGGTAGTGGGCCACTCGAGGCCATGTAGAGTTTGTTATGGAGAGTGGTGTCCATTATCGCAACTTGCTAGTCGAGAGTGGTGTCCATTATCACGATTTGCCAGTTGAGAGTGATGTCCATTGGGGATTAATAGTCGAAGTTTAGATAGAGTTGTGCTGGTGGTGAAGAGCTCCAAGTCACGATGGTTCCAGAGAAGTTCGAGCTTCTTTAGGATCATCTATATGTAGGTAGGCTTGCATTATATTGAGAGCCGGACTTGCATAGATAATGAGGTCCTTCTGGGTGATTGCAGGGGGCTCGATCGAAAGAAATTCCTCTTATCGATTGATGGAATTCGGCTATAAAGAGTGCGGAAGGTCTGTGATTGGAGGAGTTTGAAAGAAGATCCAACCTGTAGAGAAGCCCAACTGAAGGAGAAGTTTAGAAGATCTGACCTACAAAGAAGCCCGATTGAAGGAGAAGTCTAGGAGGAGTTTTACTCTAAGAGGGGTTCAAAAGGAGTTCGACTGATGGAGAGGTTCGAAAGGAGTTTGACTGGTGGAGAAGTCTAACTAAAGGAGAAGTTTAGAAGGAGTTCGATTGGCAAAGAGGTTCGAAAGGAATTCAACTGACGGAGAAGTCCGACTGAAGGAGAAGTTCAGAAGTAGTTCCACTGATGGAGAGATTCGAAAGGAGTTTGACTGACGAAGAAGTCCGACGTTCGACTTGCGGAGAGATCTGAAAGGAGTTTGACTGGTGGAGAGATTTGAAAGGAGTTTGACTGGTGGAGAAGTCTGGCTGAAGAAAAGGTTTGGGAGGAGTTCGACTACTGGAGAGGTCCAAAAGAAGTTCAACTGGTGGAGAGGCCTGGAAGAAGTTCGACTGATAGAGAAGTCTAGCTGAAGGAGAAGTCTAGGAGTAGTTTGACTGTGCGGAGAGGTCCGAAAGGAGTTCAATTGGTGGAAAGGTCCGAAAGGAGTTTGACTAGCGGAGAGGAGTCTGGGAGGAGTTTGACTGGCCCCCAAGTTGGTCAGGCTAGACTGCCCAGGAGGCCGCTCTCATTATTCAAGTTCATCCGAAGGAGATCCAATGATAGGAGGATGACTGAGATCGCTCTGAGACTAGACATTTAGCCGAACTTCGGCGGGAGCAGGTTTATCCCCAACAGACTCATTACCATCCTCCTTAATGGAAGGCTATGATCTAGTTATCACCATAACTATTTCATTTTAAGAACCTAACAATTTTAGAGTATTTGGTTAACTTGTTATAGAGAAGAGAGGGAAGATTAACTAGCTAATCACGATCCTTCCACTGACTTCACTAAGTCAGATTAATGGAAATCAGAGATAAGCCAGTTTAGAAAAACCTAAATCAGTCATATTGATTTACCTAGCTGATATGAATTAGCTCAAACTATCAACTGATCTGATTAAAACATAACTTCACCAAGAAGACTAGGTAAGTGAGATCGGTGGGAGGGATATGCCATTATCTCATCAAAGACCGAATCAGTGCTAGTAGCTCCCAATTAAAGACCATCAGTCATATACTGTTAGACTTATCTTAGAAACCAATAGGTTAATTAGTTTTAATTGGATCCACCTAATAGTTCAGGTTAGACTACTTAACCAAGAATCAAGTCCATTTTATTCTTGTTCAAGGGATATGCCATTAACCCCTTCTTTTTTCTTTTTCTCTCACAACAAGACACTCAAACTTTTGTCCTTACAAAACCCTACGCCCAAGACACCCTTGCGCCAAGGAACCCCATGCCTAAACCTCTCTTTCTTGGTGAATTCATGGTAGAAATCCCATGCCCAAACTCCATATAAATAAGGAGATAAAACCAGATACCTAGAAAAGAAATGTCCAAATAAGGACAACTTGGGGCACCAACTTTTGTGAACCTCAAGACTTTCCTTATGCATGGATTTCTTTGTTTTGGTGCACAACTCTTCCCTTTTTCCATAGAAAAAATCAAAAGAAAATCTGATTTATTGGTGCCATCATATGGATAGGGATGATAAGATGTCAACCTCTATCAAATAGATTTTTAAATCAAAACAACCTACTTATTTTGACTTGGTCCAAAATCAATTACCAAATCAAAAAAGAGAGGGCATAGGTATTGGAAAATGTGCCCTAAAGCCAATCATTTAAGTGGTAGATAATTGGAATTAGTATATAAATTATCTAATAATAATAGTTATTTGGCTAATTCATCATAAAAGTTCTATCTTTCTTAAATAAACTTCTAAATTATGATAAAGTTCTTAGAACTATAATCAATCAATAAAGAAGGATTTATCGTATGGTTCTTAAATAATTCACGATCAAATGATAAGTTATTAATAAGGATGATAACTTATCGAGTGTAGGTCGCTATATGTCATATGCATTGATTGTTCTCGTAACCAAGTGGTATGGAGATACTGGTATGGCATGCAGGTGAGATATAGGAGTACATCTGCACTGAACATGATCAATGTAGCACTCTATTGTCAAGAGTAGCTAGCTAAGGCCAATGGATATAAGTATCCCTCCGATCTGAGATCACCATGGTGACTTGCAAGCAACTCACTGTACTTTGATGTTGGATTATCTGTATTTCTAATATAGGTTTAGAAGATTTTTGGATACAGTCAAGTGCTTGTAAGGTCCGTGTGTGAGTCAAGATGGGATTGACCATTCTTGATTAACTTCAGAAAGAGAATGACTCATTTTGTTTCATTTTAGCAAAACCTAGACTTGGGTAATCCTCGTGAGGAGTCATGGGATGTGCAAAATTTTGAGATACAATAGAGATGACTTGTATGAATATTGACAGTGTATTCGAAGTTGTCTTGAGTATTATTGGTCAAAGAAATGAATTATACGATAATCATGGGGTAGGATTCTAAGAATTTTGCTTTGCATACATTCGACCTATCTGGACGTCGGAAATCATTACTAAATGATTACTTAGATTGGTATAGAAATTGATTCCTATGCTACTGGTTTAGGTTTGAATCTACGGGATCACATATATTAGAGGTTGCAACCAAATTATATCAGATGATTAATCAATGATTAAGAATAATTCTAAGATCAAACATTCAATGAGATTGATGTTTGACCTAATGCAAGTGTTGTAGGAGGATCGATTAGCAATTGGATTGCTAATTGGCACAATTTGATTAAGCAATTGAGCTAAGATCAATTCTAATTGAATTAGATTCAATTAAAATTAATTTAGACTTAATTAGATTAAGTTTAATTGGTTTATTGATAAGCCAATTGCAAGAAAAAAGTAATTTCTAGTTGGACTAGGATTTGAGTACACCTAATTTCTAATTGAGTTAGGATTTAAATTAGATTTAAATATAGTTTAAACTAGACTTAATTGGGTTTCTAGTTGGACTAAAATTATCCATAATTAGGCTTGCACTAATCCTTTTTTAATTGAATTTAAAATTAGTTTGACCTAGTCAATATATGAGAATCCTAGTTTAACTTAGATTCCTTATTTCTTCCTTGCGCCAAGGTCTCAAAACCCAATGCCCATTTATTTTATTTCTAGATTTTTTTACATGATTTCTCATGCCTAAGATTGATTTCCCATGCCCCATATCTAGTGAATTTGGAATTTTATTTGACCTAGTCAAATATAGGAATTGGTTTTGAGTTTCTCTATTTGATAGAGTCCTATGAAATCGAAACACCTCTTCCCATCTTGAGCCAATTTTCCCCATGCCAACCTATTTTTTTGTCACCAATTTTTCTTTGTTTTATGCATGGAACTAAAGCATCTCACACTTGATTTTGTGGGAGGGGTGTCTAAGAGTTGGATGTCCCATAGGATTCCTTACAATCCTCCTAAAAAGTAGGTTTCGACCTAGTCAAAGGAGGTTGTTAGGGGATGCCTCATTCCAAATTTTTTTAGCATAAAAAAATCTAGGATTTTCCATGGTAAAACTAGAAGGAAAAGAAGAGTTGGCATGGGGGTTATGGGTGCCTAGTTCTTTGGAGAAAACATCTTCATTAAGACATGAAAGGTTTATGTCTTGATGAAGATAAAGGTAAGAAAGAATGTCTTCTCTTATAGTTTTTCTTTTAAGATTTATTTTTTCATTATTTTTTTTATAATTTTTATATGATAAAAATCTGAGAGAGAGAGAGGAAGAGGACATGGGATCTGTTGGTGCATAATCTAATTATCGCCAAAATTGAGGCTGGGGTTGGAGAAGATGAGGTCGCTGTTGGCGATCTGCAAAATAAGTCTCATCCAGAGTCGAGGGTGGTGGCTCCAGCAAGACTCTCTGATGATCAAGTCAGCTCTTTCAGCCAATAGAAATGGAGTGCTCAAAGAGATTTTAGTAGATTTTTTAGAAAAGAAACAAGAGCTTGAAAAAGAAAGTATATCTGGAGGGTCCCTTATATAGACGGAGTCCGTAACAAACTGATAGTGACAGTCATAATCGTCTGATAGTAGACCATTCAGGACCATGTGAGATTTGTTATAGAGGGTCATGTCTGTTATCATGACGTGCTAGTCTACTAGAGTTTGACAACTCAAGTTCGAATGAAATAGCCGTAGGTAATGAAGAATTCTTAGCTAACACTGTTCCAAAGGAGTTCGGAGGTTCTTGAGATCAACCACGCTTGGGCCGTCATTTGTTATATCATGAGTCGATGTCGAGGTCTTTTCGAGCAGCTGGTAAGAGAAGTCTGAGAGAAGCTTGACAGCTAGAGAAGCTCGAAAAGAGTTCGACTGGCGGTGAAGTATGTTCGAAGTTCGATCGTCGAAGAAGTCTGACTGAAGAAGTTCGGTAGGAGTTCGACTGCTAAAGAAGTCTAGCTGAAGGAGAAGTCTGGCAGGAGTTCGACTGTTGAAGTAGTTCAGCTAAAGGAGAAGTCTGGCAGGAGTTTGATTATTGAAGGAGTCTGGGAGGTCTTACGAATTCAGTAGAAGCTCGTCCTTGGCCGCTAATATCAGATGGGCTAATTCAAAGGTCAGACATTCTGGCCGAACTTCGGCAAGAGTGGGTTTATCTCCAATAATAGTCCTTCTACTCTTGAGTTTGAAATTCAAAGGAAGTACAAAAAAAGCAACTATCGAAGTTTCTTCTTGGGCTCTGCACTCGTTAGATGGAGAGCCTTGGTGTTTATTGCATTAGCACCGAAGCTTCTTAAATATGAGATGATCCAAAAAGATAATTTTTTGATTATTGAAGGAGTTCGACTAAAGAAAAAGTACGATAGGAGTTCGACTGCTGAAGGAGTCCGACTGAAGGAGAAGTCCGACATGAGTTCGATAGATAGAGAAGCCCAAAAAGAGTTCGACTAGCGATGAAGCATGTCTGGAGTTTGACCGTCGAAGGAGTCCGGCTTATGGAGAAGTCCAGTAGGAGTTCGACTGTTGAAGGAGTTTGATTGAAGGAGAAGTCCATCGAACTTCGGTTGGATTTCTCCTTCAGTCGGACTCCTTCGATAGTCGAAAAATTATCTTTTCAGATCATCTCGTATTTAAGAAGCATCGATGCCAGTGCAATAAATGCCAAATCTCCATCTAACGAGTGTAGGGTCCAAAAAAAACTTTGGTAGTTGCCATTTTTGTACTCTCTTTCTTCGAACTTCAAACTTGAGAGTAGGCAAAATACTGTTGGGGATAAATCCGCTCCTATCGAAGTTCGATCAAAATGTCTGACTATTGAATTGACTTGCCCAGTATCAGTAGCCAAGGACGAGCTTCCATCAAATTCATAAGATCTCCCAGACTCCTTCAGGAGTCGAACTTCTGTCAAACTTTTCCTTCAGTAGTCGAACTCCTATTGGGCTTCTCCTTCAGCAGTCGAAAAATTATTTTTTCATATCATCTCGTATTTAAGAAGCTTCAATGCCAATGCAATAAATGCCAAGGCTCTCCATCTAACGAGTGCAGAGCTCAAAAAAGAACTTTGACAATCACCTTTTTTTGTATCCCTTCCTTCAAATTTCGAACTCGAGAGTAGGAAGACTATTGTTGGGGATAAACCTGCTCCTACTGAAGTTCGATCGAAATGTCTGACCTTTGAATTGGCCCACCCAAAATCAGTAGCCAGGGACGAGCTTCCATTGAATTTGTAAGACCTCTCAAACTCCTTTAGCAATCGAACTCCTACTGGCCTTCTCCTTTAGTCGAACTCCTTCAGCAGTCGGACTTCTCTTTTAGCTAGACTCCTTCAGTAATCGAACTTCTATTAGACTTTTTCTTCAGTCAGACTTCTTCAGCAGTCAAAAAATTATCTTTTTGGATCATCTTATATTTAAGAAGGTTCGGCGCCAGTGCAATAAATGCCAAGGCATTCCATCTAACAAGTGCAGAGCGCGTAAAAGAACTTCGGCAGTCATCTTTTCTGCACTCCCTTCCTTCAAATTTTGAACTCGAGAGTAGGAAGACTATTATTGGGGATAAACCCACTCCTGCCAAAGTTTGGCTGGAATGTCTGATCTTTGAATTGGTCCATCCAGTATCAGCGGCCAGGGACGTGCTTCCACCAAATTCGTAAGACCTCCTGAACTCCTTCAGCAGTCGAACTCTTGTCGGACTTCTCCTTTAGCCAAACTTCTTTAGCAGTCAGACTCCTATCAAACTTCTCCTTCAGTCGGACTCCTGTCAGACTTCTTCAGTCGGACTCCTTCGACGGTCGAACTTCGGACAAGCTTTGCCACCACCAATCAAACTCTTCCCGGGCTTCTCTGCCCATCGAGCTCTGCTTGGACTTCTCTTTCTAGTTGCCTGAAAAGGCCTCGACATTGACTCATGATATGGCAAATGTCGGCCCAAGTGCGGTTGATCTCAAGAACCTTTGAACTTCTCTAGAACAGTGTTAGCTAAGAAATCTTCGTTACTTGTGGCTATCCCATCTGAACTTGAGTTGTCAGACTCTAGCAAATTAGGACGTCATGATAATAGACCCTCCATAACAAATCTCACATGGCCTTGAATGGCCCACTATCAGGTGATTATGACTGTCATTATCAGTTTGTTATGGGCTCCGCCTATATAAGGGATCCTCCATATATGCTTTCTTTTTCAAGCTCTTGATTTCTTTCTCAAAACTCTACTAAAATCTTTCTGAGCACTCCATTTCTGTTAGCTGAAAGAGCTAACTTGATCATCAGAGAATTTTTTCGGAGCCACCACCCCTGACTCCAGATAAGACTTATTTTGTAGGTCACCGACGGTGACCTCATCTTCTCCAACTCCTACCTCGATTCCAGCAACAATCAAATTTTACACCAATAGGATCTATGCTCCAAGATGTTGGGGTATGATGATCATTTTTGGACATGATCTGATCATGTCCTGATGAGAGAAGAAGAAGAGAAGAAGGTCATCTCTTAGGATTTCTTTGGAAACCCTTCTTCTTCATATTTTGTAAGATTTTTATATAAGAAAAATTAGGAAGTGTAAGATCTAGAAACATGAAAAAAATCTGGAGAAGAAGGTCTCCTTTTGTCCTAGCATAGAGATGTTTTTAGAACATCAATCGTTGATGTCCTGCAAGAGAAGATTTATCTTCTCTTAGGACCTTTTCTCATATGTTTTATTTTTAATTTCAGGAAGATCCAAGGGTTGGATTTCTTCCTTATTCTTTCTCTTATTCTTCATCTCTTGGAGCGTCCAAGAGATCAGAAGAATAAATTTTAGATTAACCATTAGGAGGGATCCGCTAGAAGCTAGCACTTTGAGCGGATCTTCATTCGATGAATCTTTGATTTTATTGCAGTCTCGTGTGAACTTTCTATAGAGACCAGACACATGTGCGGCTCTAAAAATAATAATAAGAATCAATCACAAAGTTCTCGACCTATGCAAAAATAAGAGATTTGATCTCTTCTCTCACCTAGATGCGATCTAGGATTTAGATATAGAATTATTCTAGATCTAGGGTATTGATCTAATCAATACCAAAATATTTATTTTTAGATTTAAGAATGCATTATGACATGTTATAGATCCTAAATGTAGGATTTAGTAATTAGATTACGTACTCCTATAGATTAAATAGTTTAATCTGCATCTTCTACTGCATTATGTTTCAAAAAAATTTTAAAATTCAAGCTTGAAATCCTGTATATTTTCTATCAATGGTATCAGAGCATCTAGATTCTTTTATAACATGATCATATTTGCATTAAGATAAATCTAAAAATAAAATTTTAAAGATTGTACTTACTGATTATAAGATTGTCCTGCTGTAAGGTTTATCTCTTATAGTGGAAAGGTTGTCCTAGTATGTGCTGATCTATTCTTGAATCATGAATAAATTAGATATGATCTAAATAATTTTATAATTTTTTTTAATTTTAAATTTAAAATTAGATGTTAGATCTATTTTAAATTATTTAGATTATATCTAAATAATATCGGATCGGATATACTGATTAAAGGTTGTTTTGCTGTAAGGTTTGCCCCTTACAGTGGAGAGCTTGTCTTAGTATGTGCTGACCTAAATAAGCTAAATCATAAATTTATTAGATGAGATTAAAAATAATTTATAATTTATTTTTAGATTTTAAATTTAAATTTAAATAATTTATGATCTGATCCATATGATGTGTTTTATATTTAGATCTAGATCCTTTTGTTGCATATGTTGATATGTAATTTTTATTTTGAATCTAGAATATATATGTATAACATATTTATTTTATAAAATTTAAATTAAGAACTTATTTTCTATAAAATCCTAGATTCAAAATCCTAGGATATGATCGAAACATTAAAATAAATCAGATTTAAAACTATATATTGAATATGATTCAATGTAAATCGTTTATAATTTGAAAATATTTTAAATGATCAAATCAGAAATTAGTTTTGAGATTCCATAAACCCTAATCCATAAGCTTTGAACTTAATTGATAATTAAGTGATTATTTAGGATCTAGGTTTGTGATTTAAAGATCCTAAGATAATCTCATAAAATATGGATTAAAGGATAATGGATTAGCTTTGATTAGATCCTTAACTGGGTTAGACCTAGGATTAGATTAAATATGGTCTAAGTTAAGAAATTGATCAAACTTAATTAATAGTTAATTAAGATTAGATTATTTCTATAGATCAATTCAATAGTTATAATTGATCAAAGTCCATACATCTAATAAATGGATGCTGATCGTGGCTCAGTGGTCGAGCCTGAGTCTTTAGGTAGACCAAAATAAAACTAATAAATCGATTGGTGTCTAAGGTAAGTATGGTATTTTTAGACCGATGATTTTTAATTGGCAGTCCACTTAGGCCATTTCTGATGGTGTCTAAGGCAAGCCTTGGCAGACCCTTCCATCGATCTCACTTAGCTGATCAATGTGGTTAATTAGGTCTTGATTAAGTTTCTCATTGATTCATGCTAACTCATGTCACATAGAAAATTAGTGAGTCTGATTTTATTCAGTGAGACTGATCTAGGTGCCCACGGATTGAAATTGATCCTAGTCCTCATCGATGACTTGATAAGTCAATAAGAGGACTTGACTTGGTGAAGTCAGTAGGAGCAAATTATTTCATGTCCTTTCTATCCTTAAATCATTAATAATTTTAAATCCTCCAAAATTATTAGATCCTTAAAATGGCAAAGTTATTGGGATAATTGAGTCATAGTCTCTCATTAAGTTGGATGATAATGGATCCATTAACTCAATAATCATTGGAGGCCCAAAGGCCTGGTGCTTATTGACCAATGGAATTACCATTCATAATATAATAACTTGAAAGTATCTCTTTAATGATGGTTAGGTTGGCCAACCAAAGTTGGGCTTAATCATTCGTTGGTTAGATTTACCAAGTATGATCATGTTAATGGTTGGACCTAACCAGATCCTTACAATAGAGGTCAAAGCCTACTGATTAGGTTTCTGAGGCAAAATTAAATTACTAGAAGTTGTTTGGAGAAATAATTGGTTAACGAACCTACCCGTAGATGCACATGGGTTGGCCAACTAATGTTGGTCTTGTGTGTAGTTTATATGGGTTCAAGTACCTACTAGAAAATTAAAGTAATTCTCTAAATTGGAGGTAGAGGCTATCGATTTAAATAAAATAGTGAAAGAATCTTAAGACTAAAGTCCAAGTCTCTAGGCTTAAAATAATCCATATACATTAGGTCTATGTTTTTTTCTCATAGAATAAGGCTAAACCCTAATTACTCCAATCACTGTTAGATGGTGATGACTTATGAGACCCAACTTTAATAATTAGTATCAAAAATTGAATTTGGTTCAATAGTACAAATGGGTTCGTATTGAGGCTTCTAAGCTCAGTCAAAATAATTAGTCCAATATTGATCCAAATTGGGCATAGTACTTCTACTACTAGAAGTAGGGTCATAGGAAGAAGAATTATCTTACTTTTCTTGACCATAACATGCTGAATAAGAGAAAGAAGCAAGAGTTGCTCATCAAGAAAGTTATATGATAACACCTTGAAAGTTCTCTATTTCAAATTCTGCTACCTGGGTATTGGATATCGGTAGTTCGATGTAATTTATTGCAAGAACTATAGATAAGTGGAATATTTAAAAATATTGAGAAATACCTAAATGTTGGGGATGGAAGTTTTGTTCCAATCCTAGCTTTAGGAATTATTAAGCTTATTTTCAAAAGATGTCATTTTGAGTGATTGTTACTATTGTCCATCATTTATGATAAATATGATTTTTGTTGGCCTTTTGGTCAAAGATGGTTATCATTTATTAATAAAAAAGATTATTATGATATTATTATGAATAATATTACAATAATATGTGGATAATAAAAGAATGATATTTAACATTTATACAATTTGTTAATTGTAATGTACATATTTAATAAACACCCAAGTTAGATTATATCATGCATGTCTACATTTGGCATTATAGGCTTAGTCATTTTGACAAGAATAGGATAAACATGTTAGCTTGAGTGAAAAACTTGACATCAATAGTTGTGAATTGTTGATAACCTATGAGTCTTATTTTCTTGGAAAGATGATAAAATTACCTTTTACTGAAAAAGGTGAAGGAGTCAATAAAGTTCTAAGTCTCATACATAGTGATGTATGTAGACCTACGAACTAAAGTACCAAAGAAAGATATTAATATTTTATTACAAATGACCTATCTGGGCATGGATGTGTTTGACTTGAATCATTTAAAATATTCAAATAATTCAATAATAAAATAGAAAAATAAATTAAAAAAGGTATTAGAACTCTTCGATCAGATTAAAGAGGCGAATACTTATCCAGTAAGTTTTTGATATATCTAGGAGAGAATGGGATTCTCTTTTAGTGGATTTTCTTTCAGAACATAGTATATTTGACAGAAAAAATTAAACTTTGGTTCAATCTACGATAGGATTCACTTGTCTGCCTGTTTCAAGGTTGTGCTCTTATGACTACTAGTTTTACTCTGAAAATATATCGAGTCAATCTATTGTAAAGACTCCATATAGAATATGGATCGAGCATAGACTTAGACTCTCTCATCCTCAGGTTGATTGGCCTATGTCATAGGTTTGCACACAGATAAACTTGGATCCTGGTCCAATAGGTGTTTAAAGGTTATTAATTCTACCATGCTGAAGAGCATAATTTATTCATCAGTAATAGGGCATTTCTTTTGGAAAGAAGTTTTTTAGAGAAGAAACTGATGCCTATTAAGGTTGAACTTTGAGAAGCTTGACTGGTAGAAAATGAACCAACACAATCTGGTAAACCTATAGAACCAAATTTGATCAAATTAAATCTAGAGCCCATTAAAGTGGCACCTTTAAGGAGATCCGATAGAGTACCGCATTAGCTAGATAGATACTATGGTATCTAGATTTGGGATGACGATCCTGTTGAGCTTAATCAGAACAATAAGGATCTGATCATCTATAGGGATGCAATGCAGTGGTCTGACTCTGAGAAATGGCTTGGAGCCATTAAATCCAAATTGGAGTCCATGAAAATCAATAGTGTGTGGACACTAGTTAATTCACCTGAAGGGATAAAATCCATTGGATATGAATAAATTTTCAAAAGAATCAAAGTAGTGCAGATGAAAAGGTAAAGACCTGTAAAGCCCATTTGGCTATTATCTCAATTTTCGAACATATGTTTTGAACGTATGCCTTTATTATGAACAAAGATAAACCCTGCATTTGTATGTGGGCAAAATATTCTTTAGTGTTATTTCTTATGTTGTCTATGGATGAAATTCTCTTAATTGAAAATGGCATTCTAGCATTGTAAGGAATAAAGGTTTGGTTGTCATGTAATTTTTTTATGTTCAAGAAGATATGGTATACTCACTATCGATAGTGAGTAGATATTAGTCTGATCTAAGTGAGAACTACTAAAAGATTGTATAGATAATTCTTAAGTATTTGAGAAATACTAAGATCCAATAACTCAAATATGAAAATATTGACTTAAAACATGTGGATATTTTGATTTTAGTCAGATTAAGATGACAATAAGAGAGTGTCAGATCATACCCTAATTGTAGGAGCAATCTATTGGAAAGATTCTAAGTAGGATACTATAGCCTATTCAGTTAGTGATATAGAGTACATCATGGCATATGATGCTGCTGTTTAGTTGCTGAGATTCATGGGAGTGGCACCCTCTATCGATGGTTCAATCTTACCATATCACTAGAGCTATAGTTCAGGCTAAAAAATTGAAGGACCGGCATATTCTGCATCGCTATCACCTTTAATTTTAGATTAGGGTGATGTTAATTTTTGAAAGATTGATGAAAAAGGAGAACTTGACCAACCCATTTGCTAAGGCCTCGGAACTAAAGAGTTCTATGAACTTAAGTTGAAGATAGGATATTTTATATCATTCTAATTGGCTTTAGTCTAAGTGGGAGTTATTGAAAAATATGTCCTAAAGCCAATCATCTAAGTAGTAGATGATTGAAATTAGTATATGAATTATCTAATAATAATAGTTATTTGGCTAGTTTATCATAAAAATTCTATCTTTCTTAAATGAACTTCAAAATTATGATGAAGTTCTTAGAACCATAATCAATCGATAAAGAAGGATTTATTGGATGGTTCTTAAACAGTTCATGATCAAATGATAAGTTATTAATAAGGATGATAACTTATTGAGTGTAGGTCGCTGTATGCCATATGCATTGATTGTCCTCATAAGCAAGTGGTGTGGAGATACTAGTATGGCATCCAAGTAAGATGTAGGAGCACATCCACACTGAACTTGATCAATGTAGCATTCTAACGTCAAGAGTAGCTAGCTAAGACCAATGGATATAAGTGTCCCTCTGACCTGAGATCGTCATGGTGACTTGCAAGCAATTCATTGTACTTTAGTGCCAGACTATCTATATTTCTAATATAGGTTTAGAAGGTTTTTGGATGTAGTCAAGTACTTGTAAAGTCGGTATGTGAGTCAAGATGAGATTGACTACTTCTGATTAACTTCAGGAAGAGAACGACTCATTGTGTTTCAATTTAGCAAAACCTAGACCTAGGTAATCCTCGTGAGGAGTCATGGGATTTGCAAAATTTTAAGACATAATAAAGATGACTTGTATGAGTGTTGATAGCGTACTCAAAGTCATCTTGAGTATTATTAATCAAAGGGATGAATTATATAATAACCATGGGCTAGGGTTCTAAGAATGTTGCTTTGCATACATTCGACCTATCCAGACGTCGGGAATTATTGCTAGATGGTTACTCCGATTAGTATAAAAATTAGTTTCTATTATACTAGAACCTATGGGGTTACACACATTAGAGATTGTAACTAGATCAGATGGTTAATCGATGATTGAGAATCGTTCTAAGATTAAACATTCAATGCGATTAATGTTTGACTTAATGCAAGTATTGTAGGAGGATAGATTAGCAATTGGATTGTTAATTGGCTCAATCTGATTGAGCAATCAGACTGAGATCAATTCTAATTGAATTAGATTCAATTAGAATTGGTTTGGACTTAATTAGATTAAGTTTAATTGGTTTATTGGATAAGTCAATTGCAAGGAAAAAATAATTTTAGTTGGACTAGGATTTGAGTGCACCTAATTTCTAATTGAGTTAGGATTTAAATCATAATTAAATAAGGTTTAAACCTGACTTAATTGGATTTCTAGTTGGACTAGGATCATCCATAATTATACTTGTACTAATTCTATTTTAATTGGGTTTAAAATTGGCTTGACCTTGTCAATATATGAGAATTCTAGTTAAACTAGGATTTCTTATTTCTTCCTTGCGCCAAGGTCTCAAAACCCAACACCCACTTATTTTATTTTTAGATTTTTTTACATGATTTTTCATGCTTAAGATTGATTTTCCATGCCCCATATCTAGTGAATTTGGAATTTTACTTGACTTGGTCAAATAAAGGAATTGGTTTTGAGTTTTACTCTATTTGATAGAGTCCTATGAAACAAAAATACCTCTTCCCATCTTGCACCAATATTCCCCATGCCAACCTATTTTTTTGTTGCTAATTTTTCTTTGTTTTGTGTGTGAAATTTGAGGCATCTCACACCTGATTTTGTGGGAGTGGCATCCAAGAGTTGGACGCCCCATCGGATTCCTTACAATCCTCCTAAAAACTAGGTTTTGACCTAGTCAAAGGAAGTTGATAGGGGATGCCTCATTCCAAGTTTTTTTAGCATAAAAAATTATGGGATTTTCCATGATAAAACTAGAAGGAAAAGGAGAGTTGGTGTGGGGGTTATGGGTGCCAAGTTCTTTGGAGAAAAGTCTTCATTAAGACATGAAGGTTCATGTCTTGATGAAGACAAAGGTAAGAAAGAATATCTTCTCTTATAGTTTTCTTTCAAGGTTTATTTTCTCATTATTTTCTTTATAATTTTTATATGATAAAAATCTAAGAGAGAGAGAGGAAGAGGATGTGGGATCTATGCTCCAAGATGTTGAGGCATGGTAATCATTTTTGGATATGATCTAATCATGTCCTGATGAGAGAAGAAGAAGAGAAGAAGGTCTTCTCTTAGGATTTCTTTGAGAACCCTTCTTCTTCATATTTTGTGAGATTTTTTTATGAGAAAAATCAAAGAGTGTAAGATCTAGAAACATGAGAAAAATCTAGAAGAAGGTCTCCTCTTATCTTAGCATAGAGATGTTTTCAGGACATCAATGATTGATGTCCTGAAAGAAAAGATTTATCTTCTCTTAGGGCCTTTTGTCATATGTTTTATTTCTAATTTTAGGAAGGTCCAAGGATTGGATTTCTTCTTTATTCCTCCTCTTATTCTTCATCTCTTGGAGTGTCTAAGAGATCAGAAGAATAAAATTTAGATTAACCATCAGGAGGAATCCAGAAGAAGTTAGCACTTCGAGCAGATCTTCGTTCGATGAATCTTTGATTATGTTGTAGCCTCATGTGGACTTTTTGTAGAGGCTAGATGCATGTACGGCTCCAAAGACAACAACGAAAATCAACCATGAAGTTCTCAACCTGTCCAAAGGTAAGAGATTTGATCTCTTCTCTCACCTAGATGCGATCTAGGGTTTAGATCTAGAATTATTCTAGATCTAGGATATTAATCTGATCAATATCAAAACATTGATTTTCAGATTTAAAATATATTATGACATGTTATAGGTCCTAGATGTAGGATTTAGTAATTAGATTACATACATCTATAGATTAAATAGTTTAATCTACATCTTCAACTGTGTTATATTTCAAAAAAAATTTTGAAATTCAAGCTTAAAACCAAGCATATTTCCCATCAATGGGGGCACACGTGGGCTTTCTTTGCACATGAGAAATCTCACACAAAACAGGGAGAGAGGGCATGGGAGGATGAGATGGCGTAAGGAGGGAGAATCCTAGTTAAATTGGGTTCTCTAGTTTTCTATGATTAAACCTAGCTTTCAA
This sequence comes from Cocos nucifera, assembly GCA_006176705.1. Taxonomy (NCBI): domain Eukaryota; kingdom Viridiplantae; phylum Streptophyta; class Magnoliopsida; order Arecales; family Arecaceae; genus Cocos; species Cocos nucifera. Next base: position 949,372 of record QRFJ01000183.1, read on the forward strand.
GTCCAATCAAATTAGAATTGATGCAACCTAATTTAGGATGATCTAGTCCAACTAAGAGCCCATTTAAATTAGAATAAATCATATATAATTTTGATTTAAATTTTAATTAAATTAAAAATTAGTTGTACACAAGTCCTAATCGAATAGGAAATTGTTCTTCCTAGCAATTGGCTTATTCTATAAACCAATTAAACTTGACCTAATCAAGTCTAAACAAAATCTAATTGAATCTTATTCAATTAAACTTGATCTTGGCCTTTATACTCAATCAAATTGAGCTAAATAGCAATCTAATTGCTAATTAATCCTCCTATAATACTTGCACTAGGTTAAACATCAATCGTATTGACTGTTTGATCCTAAAACAATCCTTAATCATTGATCAACTATCCGATCAAATCAAAATCTCTAATATGTGTGATCCTATAGGTTCGAACCTAAGGCAGTAGCACAAGAATAGATTTTTATATAAATCGATGTGACCATCTAATAATGATACCCGATGGTCAGATAGGTTGAATGTATAAAGTAATATTCTATAACCCATGTGGATATGGTTTCTATATAATTCTTCTACTTGACTATAAATGCTTATTGGATGACTTAGGATTTAACTATCAACCTTGATTAAGTCATCCACATTGTATTTCAAAATATCAAATCCATCATATGGATTACCTACCAAGATTTTGCTAAATTGAAATATAGTGATGCATTGTCTCTAAACTTTTGGAGTGATCAATCTCATCTTGATCACGCACCGACTTCACAAGTACTTGATTATGTCAAAAAATCTTTCATCACTAAATTAAAAATTCAGATAGTCCGATACTAAAGCACAGTGAGTTACTTGCAAGTCACCATGGTGATCTTAGATCGAAGGAACATTTATACCCATATCCCATCAGAGCAATTCTTGATACTAGAATATTTTGGAGTTGATCACATTTAGTAATGATATATCCATACATCTCACTTGCATGCCATACCAGTATGTGCACACTTCTTGGTTAAGAGGACAATCAACCCATATGGTACACAATGACTTACACTCGATAAATTTTGGCATCTTAGATAACAACATATCATTTGATCATGAACTAAGTTATGGACTAAATGATAAATTCTCTCTTTATCAAATCTAAATAGTCCTAAAAACTTCATCACAATATAAGAGTTCATTAGAAGATGTACATTTATGATGAAAATACTAAAATAAATATTTTATTCATTATAAATCATTTATATTTACAGGATGAGCTCAACTATCAATAGATCGATGATTGACTTTGGGACACATTTCCAAATAATTCATTTCATGAACTTCAAGTTGGTAAAAAATTTGAGAATGGCGAAGAATTCCTTAATGTTGGGGATGAAAGTTGTTGGAGGGTAAAATAGCTTCCGTCGAAGTCCAATTAGATGTCCGACCTTGGTGTGGTACTATTTGGAGTAGTGATGGTTGAGTCCAAACTTCAGCTAAGCTACTTTCTAGTCTTAGTCAAGTCTTGGAAGGTCGGTTTTCAGCCCTTGTATGTCGTCGAACGATCTTCTCAACACCAACCCTCTTAGCTCTCCCGACAACTGCAGGACCTACTAGAGACGTACTGAACTTCAACCAAACGAACTTGAGTAGTGAAAGGAGTTGCCATTTGATTGATTTTGATCCCTGGCTCAAGATATACAGCAGACGTCCATCAAGTATCAAATGCCAGCATAGCCTAACCTTCTCTCTCTTCACATGCTTTCATTATTTTCTCTCTTTAATTTCTCTCTATAATATTTTCTCTCTATAGATTATTTCTCTCTTCATGGATTCCTCTCTATATGATTGATCTAGTAAAAGATTTCTTTCAATGATTCTGATGTAACTTTAGCAAAGAGATTCTAATTTACAGTCGTTGAGTAGCATATTGACATCCATCTTAGTTAGATCTGGATACCATTAGATTTGATCTCTATGAAGCCAATTGTATCTTAATCTGATTTTGATTAAATAAAATTATTTGATCCAACCGACCTCTGATCATTGAGCACTACACTAACCTCCTTCACTCTTATCAGACACTACTGATTTGATTACTCATAATCTATGTTGAATCATCTATATCCTAATTTGATCTTGATCAGATGAAGATAGATAATTGGATCAACCTAAATTATTGATCATGATTATCCGTCAATCTTGTCTTTCTTAATTATCCATATTCTTTCTAATTAGTGGATTAATTCTGATAGGTATATAATCATTTCGATAAGAAGATGTCTAGTAGTGGGATACTGCGATATAATTTATAAATTGAAGATTTTGGAAAGAAATTTTTGGAATTATGTAGAATTATTGGAGTATGTATGAGATAAGTAATACTTCACTTTTTCTAGATTTATTAGCAAATTATAAAATATTTTTTATATTAAATTATTCATGATTTATAAATTTAATGCATAGTTTTTTGGATTTATAGAATATGCCTCTTTTGCTCGATTTGTCAAATGATTTATGCTCAATCGTACTGAATTTGCTATGGATTATATTGATTGATTTTGATATTGCCTAGTTTATGACTTTTGAATTAGAATATGAAAAAGTATTTTGATTTAAAATAAAATTTTGACTCACAGTCTGACTATACATCAAACCCCACCAGTGGAGATTAAATATTAATACTTTGATAACCTACCAATGGGATAGTTAAATGTTGGTACTCTAATACCCCACTAGTAGAAGTTAAATGCTGGTACTTTCATATCCTACTAGTGAAGGTTATGTGCTGGTATTTTCATACTCTATCAATATGGCAGTTAAATGCCGGTAACTTGATACTCTGCCCTTGGGGGTTATGCATTGATACTTTGATTTAGTTCATGGCTATCAAGACAAAATGATATTTTGAAAGAAATCTATTTATGAATGAAAATAAATTCACATGGATCTAATTTTGATTAATATTATATATTTTAAATTATACCTTGCATACTTACTTTCAGTATTTATCATTGCTGAATTTATCTAGCTAAAGTATAAATCGCTTACTGGGCTGTCTAGCTCATTACTCTATATTTTACTATTTTTATAGATTTAGAAAATTAGCTTGCATTAAGAATTTGATTTAGAAGCGTGAATTAGATGTAAAATTTGATATCTTTATTTTAGATTAGAATTTATTGAAGTTGATAGAAAACTATAGAATATTATTTTATAAGATATTTGATTTAGTTATTTGAATTAAAGTTGAACATTAATTATCTAAATTTTATTTCATTATTGCTTTATAATATCATGATGAGATGCCTTGCATGCTTGTGGGGAGAGGTCTCTATAAGTATGCGGTGGTTACCATGATCCTTAGCTCATGATCTTGGGTCGGAGGCGTAACTGAAGGAAAATATGCAGGATTTTAAGCAAATATTTCAAAACTTTTTTGAATAAAATACAACAAAAGACTATAGATTAATCTAATTAATCTATGTATACTATGATCTAATCATAATAAATCCTATACTAGGATCAAGAAATGATATATATATATATATAAGAAAAATTAAATGCAAAGAACAGTAAATTAGATTTACTATCCTACTAGTATTCAGAATACAATACCTGAATGTTGGGTAGATGATCTCTATAATCTAAAATCATGGATAGAGGCTCCTCACATTATGATGCAGCTACACAAATCGTCCGACCTCTATGGATGGTCCAAATGAAGCTCCTGATCCTGATTAACTCCACCAGAGTGCTAGCTCCTTGCTAGAACTTTCAATGACTGAGCTTAATCGATCTCGATCGATCTTCTTCTTTTGATCACTCAAATGCTCCATGAGATCAAAAAACACACTATGGAGAATAAAGAATAGAGGTGAAAAATTTTGTGGAGATCTAATGCTCACAGCACTCAATCTCTCCTCCCAAACCCCTAGGTCAAAATCCTAGAGAAAACCACACCCTAAAATCCAAGAGTCCCCACTCTCAGAAATTTTTTGACTCTTAGATCACTTGCCTAGAAGCCCTCATGCCCTTCTCTAATTTTTCCTATGAAAAATCCTTTCAAAAATGTATCACACGCCCCATCTTAGATCTCATCTAAAATAAGAAAATAGAAGGATATGAAGATGAGGACTCTCGAAAGACCCATGCGCACATAAGACTCAACATGCCCCCTTTTTGGATTTTTCTCATGAAAAACTCTTTCACAAGTAGGACTCTCCTTTGCCACACACCCACTTTTGAAACTTCTTTTAAATGGGCGACCAAAGAGAAAGAAACCAAGGTGGCATGTGAGAAGAGATAAGGATAAAAAATGCTGTAGGACTTTTCCACTCAGGATTTTCTCATGCCTAGAAACTAGAACCCCCTCTTAGTATTTTTTCCTAGAAAGACTCCTCACTCTCTCACACATGCCCACTCAAAAAATCTCTTTTCAATGGGTGACACAACATGGAAAAAATGCATGGGTTTGAGATTAAGTTGAGAGGTTAGATTAGTTCCAACCTCCAACGACCTATCTTGAATTCAAAATTCAAGATAGATGCCAAACCCTATCCAACACTTGGAAAGGTGATTGACATACAGTAGGACTCTCCTTCTAGGGTGCATGCCCACTTTTAAGCTGATTAAAAGTGGTGACAAAGCAAGGGAGGCATGGGAAGAGATAAAGATGGGAGGTTGAAGTTGTTTCAACCTCCCACTTGAATTAAAAATTCAAGTGTTATCTCATCCAATGCCAAGACCAAGTCGAAGAGAAGGAAAGGAGGCACCAATATCTGATTTTTGTGTAGGAAAATCTCACACACATTTTTGAAATTGTGTGGAAGAGGGCGTGGTCAAAGGTCAAGGCACAAGGGAGACTCATTCAAAATTATTTGAACTCAATTACTTATCCAATTAGATTCTATCCAAACATATTTGGCCAAACCCAATTAGACTAGAATAAACCTAATCAAATTAGGCTTAATCTATCTTAATTAAATTATAATCAAATCAAAAATAAATTGAGTCCAAGTCATGATCAAATTAGGGACCAATCTTTCTTAGCAATTAGGTCATCTCATAATCTAATTGAGTCAAATCCAATCGATCCAATTCAATTAGATTTGATCCAAATCTTATTGCTTAATCAAATTAAGCTAATCAGCAATCTAATTGCTAATTAATTCACCAATAATGTCAGAGCCCCAATCCAATGGAACTCGAGAAGAGTCCTAGTTCAATGGAACTCCCGATCATAGATTTCCAGTCCAGTGGGACTCTTGACCACAGAGTTCTAGACCATTGGATTCTGATCAGCCATCAAATCAAGTAGAAACTTCTATTGTATGTGACCCCATAGGTTCGAACACTAAGCTAGTAGTACAGAAATCAATTTTCTATACTAATCGACGTAACCATCTAGCAATGGTACCCGACATCTGGATAGGTCAAATAGTCGTAATGCAACATCCATAAACCATGGTTACCTTATAATTCATCCCATTGACCTCAATGTTCAATGGATGACCTTGAAGAAAAATCTCTATTTTCCACCACAAGATCGTCCAGATCTGATCATATCTGGGATGAATTTTTCTAAAAAGTTTCTAAATGATTCAATCAGATCTAAGAGTTCTCAGATCTGATCAAGATGATCTAATATTAAAAATAAAAATTAAATCTAAATAAGGAAAGAACCATTGTACTTGATTAGGATAATCTGATTACCCTAATGATGATCCTAATGCTTTTGAGGTTCTGGATCGAGCCATGCATGTGCCTGACCTCTACCAGAGTCCACTTGAGCAGGATCTAAAGGTCTTCTCCTTCTGAATCAAGGCTCCAAAGATCAAATCTAGATCTAATCTAAATCTTCTTCAAAAACTCTTCTAAAAAAGTAGCAGTCATCTCTCAAAATAGTGCTTTTTTCTTCCTGATCTAGGTGCCAATCTTTCTTGGATTTTTGCTGGATTTGCATCCAACTCCTTGGGCATGGACTTCTCAAAATAATGCTTAAATAGATCCTGCTGCACCATGCAATGCCACATCATATCGGCCAATAAGAGGCCTTTGATCAATCAGACCTAAATCTGATTGGTGGGATGATGCCATCTGATCATATTAGATAAAAGACCCCTCAAACTCCCCTAATGTTGGTGCCAACACTGGATAAGCCTAGTGAAATTGGTGCCTAATAGGTTAAGGCTATCAAGTAACTCTGGAGTCCCATCTGTATGGGATTCTTGCCTTTACCCCATGTGCGCATGCCAACTAGGGGCATGCGCACATTATTGTGCATGAAATCCAAGGGGGCATGCACCCTAAGGAGATGTCCAAAGGAGGCGCACGCCCCTGCCCTTTCTTTCCTGCATTGGGACATCTCATGTTTGGGTAGTGTCAGGAAATGGCAGGTGGCGGTAGGAATTAACAGGTGTTGTCTTATTTTCATCTGATGGATTAAGACAATTCTTTTCTAATCTAGATAAGTTTTAGTCATTTAAAGATAAACCCATATAGGGTTCTCTGGTGAGCCCAAACCAATTTGGCCTAGTTGAGATGAACCAAAAAGACTACAAAAGGAGAAAGTTAGGCTTAATCATGTGATAGAACGATTTTCTTTAACCTAATTGGATCTAATCCAAATCAATTGAACTGGGTTAGTCCAATTGATGACATTCAGACCCAAATTCTTATTTGTGTGATCTAGTTAGGTTCAGTTCCGTTTGGTAATGAGATATGTCACGATCTCCATCATCTATATCATCAAAATATCTTTCGATGGATCAGAACTTTTTTGATTCATATAATTAGAATGATCGATCATCAAGATCATTCTAATTGCTCCCAAAATCTACCAGCGATGCCTAGTAGTATATGGTGGCAAGCCATCAGAATTGAAAGTGAACCTCTTGGTGTGGCTACCTGTGTGATTGAATTCTTCTATCTTGAGCTCCGATAGGATTAGGGTTAAGAGAACTTGTCAAACCCAATATCCATTCTATGAATTAATCATTCGATTCGAGTCTAATGTGAAATCCTAATAGAAACTCTTTCTATCATTTTTACACTGCCATGGCCATGGACTTTTAGACTCAATCTCATGATCATCATAGGGCTACTCCTCATCTATCGAGGTAGATAGATCCATTTATTGGTGCAATTCGATTCCTACAATGAACATGCTATAGCCAACATATACCTCAGGATTTTGAATGGTTAGAAGACTGAGTTATGGTATAGTCAAACTATAACACCCTCAAGATAAATTACCAGTGCACCTCAGATCAAAGAACTAGATACACCACTGCAGCATCGAGCTAGTCATAGACAAGAAGATAGACTTTCTTATGACTGCTCGAGGTGGTCACATTCAGTGCCCTCATTCTCTAACGAGTACCTGTACTTTCTCTCCGATGTCTTCGCATCATAAACTTAAGATTCATTTATCCTAAAGAAGCGATCGTACACCAACCTTTTAGATCAATCACCATCCTTATGACGATCCTATGGTCAGGAGTAGTTTGTGAGTTAATTATGAAAATTCATATCTTAAATTTTTAACTCTTGAAAATATGAATTATCATTATTATTAACTCAAATGATGTATCACAAATACTTTAGACACACACTACGATAGAAAATAACCCTTTTATTAATTTATAGTCAAAATTACAAAATTATCCTTAAAAGTATATTACAAGTGTTAGCCAATCTAGCTTCTAGGGCATACATCTAACAAACTCTCATTTGACCTAAAGTCAATTGGCTATAAATCTATGTCCCATCTTCTCAAGATGGCTTTCAATCTTTTATTGTTCCAACGACATCATTAGTGGATCAGCCACATTATCTACAGTATCGACTCTCTTGACCTCGACATTTTCTTTCTTAAGATAAACGCGGATTAGATAGAATCGCCACTCGATGTGTTAGGATTTCTAGTGAAACCTCGGCTTCTTAGCAAGGGTTATATCGCCATTATTGTCGTAGTGCAGAGGGACAGCATCTGATGGCATTACTCCAAGCTTTGCAACGAACTTCTTATACCAGAATGACTCCACAGCTTTCAATGCAGCGATGTACTCTACTTCTATGGTAGAATCTGCTATCACCATCTGCTTGAAACTTTTTCAACTAATAGCACCACTATTATATATAAACAGACTTCAAGATGTCGACTTTCGATCATCTATATCGGACATAAAGTCCAAGTCTGTATACCCCTGAACCTGGAGATATTCTTCTTCTAAGAGATATTTTGTAAGGGTAGTTATTGCTTTTATGAATTCCTTCTTTTGGTTTAGTACATGAGTTTGCCACATCCCATTGATTAGGATATAGCTTTTAAGAGAAAGTCCAGGATTGAAGAAAGAGGGAGCAAGATGGGTTTCATTCTATCCAAAATTGGAGAAAGGAAGAGCAGGATGGGTTTCATCCTTTTTCTTAATTGGTGGCCTCCTGGGATGAATTTTTTTTTGAAGTTTGTTTCCCTGCAAAAATTCACGAGATAAGAAGTCAGGAAGAGAATTATTTTCACCTTTTATATATTCAATATCAAAGTCAAATACTACAAGTATAGCTTGCCATCTAGCAAAAATTTGTTTGGAAACTAGATTTTTTATATCCTTCTGTAAAACATCTTTTGCTACTTTATAATCTATTCATAGGAGGAATTGCTAGTTTAGCAAGTCTTCCTGGAATTTTGAAATTACTTTTACAATAGCTAGAACTTCCTTTTTAATGGTAGAGTAATTTCTTTGAGTATGATTCCATGCTCCTGAAGTAAATCTTACTAATTGTTCCTTACCTTCTTTCTTTTGTTTAAGTATTCCTCCATATCCTTGGTCAGAAGCAACTATTTTAACAATTTTAAAGGCTTCATGATGCACAATATTGAGACATGGAAGGCATTTTACCATATTTTTGATTTTTTTTATAGCTTGAGTATGATTTTCATTCCAAGCTGGAGGATTCTTTTTTAAACATTCTATTAAAATCTTTTAGTCTTTCGCCAGATCTTGATAAAAGTCAAATACATAATTAAGACTTCTTAAAAACCTTTGTAATTTTTTTTATCTTTGATCTCATCTAGAAATTTATTAGCAAATTCTATAACTCTATTTATTGGAGAAATTTGATCATAGTTTATCTTAAATCCAAAAAATTGAATGTCAACTTGGAATAATTTTATCTTTCTTTTAGATACTACCAATCCATTCTTTATTATAGTCTTATAGAAAATTTTTAGATGTCTCCAGTGTTGATCTATATTTTTAGAGAATAGTAAGACATCATCAATATACACAATAGTAAAATGAGTGCATGGAAGAAATATTTCATTCATAATTTTTTGAAACTCTGATGGAGTATTTTTTAGTCCAAAGGGCATAACATTCCACTCATAATGTCCAAATGGAGTGGTGAAAGCAGTTTTATATCAATCTTCTTTCTTAATCTGAATTTGCCAAAATCCTGATTTCATATCAAATTTAGAGTAGATTCTAGAGTCTTGAATTCTTTTTATGAGATCTTGTTTGTTGGGAATCGGATGTCTTATCCATTGTAAAACCTTATTTAGAGGTTTATAGTTAATCACTAATCTAGGAACCCCTCTTTCTTTTTTTGCCGCATTTTCAACATAACTGGCTGCACAGCTCCATGGTGAGGAGCTTTTCCTTATCAAATTTTTCTTGAGTAAAGATTGAACTTCTTCTTTACAAATTTCTAAAAGCCTTTTATTCATATGAATAGGTCTAGCTTTAGTAGGAATTTTTTCTTCATTGAATTCAGGGATATAGGGAAGGCTAACCTCATGTTTTTTCCATGCTAAAAGGCGGAAGGAAGCTTAGAGCAAATATTTTGTTTGAATTTATTTTCCAAGGCTAATAGCTTTTCCTTGAACTTTGGATTAGATAGGGTTTTATCTATCCTAGAGTTCTTAATTTCATAAGATAATTCATTTAAGAAGTTTTCTGTATATTCAATAGCTTGTTTTAGCTGATTGAGGAAAGATTCTTCTAGCTTAGAGCAGAATTTGATTATTACCTTTTTACCATTTATTTTAGTAGTTATTCCTTCATTATTAATGGTAAAAGGCATAATTAGAGATAAAAAGGGATTTCCTAGTATAACTCCTTGTCTAATATTTTTGACCATGAAGAATGATGTTTGAAGACAAGTTTTTCCTATAATTAACTTCGAGGTTCCCTCCATTGGCAGCATGGATTTTATGTGTCGATTTTTCAAAGTATCTAGATGGGACAAGCCCTTCTCTGATACAATTTACATCAGCACCAAAATCAATAAGAGTTTTATGCTTGAACTTATATCCTACTTTTTTAAAAAAAAATAAGATCTCATAGAACCATTTTTGTTTAATATATCATTCCATAGATCCTATGAAATCATTTGAAGTATTTTCTTTATTTTCAATCATAAGGGTTTTTCCTCTTGATTAATCTAAAGGTTCTAAAATCTGCTCTAAATCTTGACCTTGTTCTATTTCAATACAACTATTTTCCATATATTGAACTCTTTGTTTTAAAGAGACAATTTTAGATTTAATTAAAGCTTGTTCCCAAGCAAATCCTCGAGATTGGCTTTTTTGCCTTTCTGCTTGGTATCTCTAATTCTTCGAAATACCTCATCAAGATTATAACTTTAGGGTTTTGAAGAGTTGGTTTAGTCTTTTGTCCTCTGATTAAGGAAAAGAACTTTAGAATTTGGATCTCTTTTTTCTCTGGGCTTAGAAAATCAATCATATCCAAAATAAATTATTCTTCATTAGATAATACTAGAATTTTGTTTGAACTTGAATTAGTATGATTATTATCACAACACGAACAATTTTCATCAGTATCATCTAATTCTTCCTCTGAGTCTAGGTTTAGACTACTAATAAGATCATTGAGTTTTTCTCTGACCTCTTCCAAGCTGCTTTCTTCAGATATCTCCTAGATTTTCCTCTTGATATCCTTAGAATAATATCTGCTTGCAATATGTCCCTTTTTATTATATTTATAACAAATGAAAAGTTTAGATTTTGTTAATCTTTTAATTTTCCTTTTACCCTTGTTAGGTTTAGGATCAAACCTTTCAGATTTCATTCTTGGTTCGGGAATCTTCTGAGATTTTCTTCCAAAATACTTTTTCTTATCTTCTTTAGTTAGTTTTCATCACTTCAGATAAGATTTTTCTAGTTGAAATCCAAATTGCTAATAGAAATTACCTAGTTCTTTCTGTCCAAGTAATTTTTGTTTCTTTAATTGATCTCTAATTTTCAAATCAATGCAAAGTTCAGATCCCACATGTAGAATTTGTCTTAAGAAACCTATATCAAACCTTATAATAGTCTGTTTCTCAGAATTATCATGGACTCTATAGGCATTAGAATACATTATCATTTGATGACACATAATAATGATTTGGTATTTTGAAAGTCCATCAATATTCCATTTGATTAGGCTTCTACCATCGAATTGGATAGCGATTGTAGTGTCAAGTGTTTCCTCAAACTGCAAATCCTCAACGGTTGGTCTAGGACAATAATTTCTAATCGTAGAAGCTAACAATAATGATTTAGATATCTTGTTAATCTCATTTATATCCTTAGTGTTTTCTAGGATATTATTAACTAATTCATCAGAATCTTCAGATTTAATCGATATTTTCTTATCAGATTTTTTTGATGAATATCCTTCTTCATCCTTGGAGAGAAGTGGTTCTCCATAGGACTTAGGAACAACAAAAAGCTCTTCGGATAAATTGTTTATTTTATCCTTGAGCTTAAGAGAAGATATTTTACTATTGAGCTGGTTTATAGGATCCTCTGAATAGGATGATTTAGAAAGTTCTAGCTTTCTATCAGAATCTTGGTATTCCTCTGAAAAGGATGATCCTGATTTTATCTCAGAATTCAGCTCCTGATCAGTTATAAGGATAATCTGCTTATGAGAATTTAGTATAGGAAGAACCTCTAGTAGGATAGCCTTTGTGAAGTCTGGGGATGATTCCTCAATGTTTTGTGATATTTCATTTTGTTCCTTATGGGGCAATTTCCTCGTTGAATTTTCATCAGAGTCTTCTGATAATTCTTTAAATTCCTCTATTTGTATTTTCATATTATTATAGGTAGTTTTGATAGAGCTTTGCTATTCTTCTACCTGATTTAAACAAGCTTTGTTACTAGGAATAGTTTTAACAGAGCTTTTTTATTCTTTTTCTAAATGATCTACCTTAATGGTTTCGTCTATCTTATTAGTAGTTACTTTAGCTTCTAGTTTAGGGCTGTCTATTTTATCTTCAATTTTGATTGGCTCAAGTTTTTCAGCATAAGTTCCATCAAATTTCCAAGATTGGGCAAACCTATTAATAATATATTCTTGTATCTCAGGTTCTTTCTTTTCAAGACCTTTGTAATAATATTTTTTAAACTAGTCAAAGAAGAAAATATGTCTTTCTTCAGCTATCATTTGACTGATCTAGATTTTCCTAATAAAATGTCTTTCATTTTTATCATAGGTTTTAAAGAACCATTCTCTTTTCTCCTTATTTTGTATAGAATCAAAATCTTTGCATATTAGTTCTTTGTTTATCTGGAATTCAACAATCTTTATATTTGGTTCTAGAGGTCTATTTAGATTATGAGCAAATTTTTTAAATTTTATTTTTAGATTACCTCAAAAATCATAACTTAAATCTATATTACCTATTATTTCATAAAGGTAAGGACTATCTTCTATTTCTTTTAAACTCATCATTTTATTTTTTATAAAAGATATATTTTTTTATGGATATTGTCCTGATACAATGAACGACCTAAATATTCCCAGTCCTAGTAGAACTCTTTGTAAGAGATTTGATGATACTAGTCATGTCTTAAACCCAGTCCAATCCAAAAGGATCTGCCTGATGAAAATCCTTCAAATGCCTTCCTCGGCTAACATGGGTGTAAAATGGGCATTAAACTGATCAGTGCCTCAGAACAAAGCTAGATACCACCTCTTCCCTTATAAAAAAGCTGCACTTGGCTCTGATACCATTCACTGGCTGGGAGATCGATACCAAGGTTTTGCCGATAAACAAAGCTCTAATATCAATCAGGGATAGGGTCAGTATCTTGCTCACTTAGATACCGATCTCGTCCAGAGAACTAGAGATATATGTTATGCCCACTTAATCGTATACTTGATAGTTCATATCCAAGATGATTTAGGATAATGTCTAGCTTTTCAATTTTTTATAAGGTAAAGCAAACAGATAAGTAAACTCATAACGAAACTAAACACATAACAAAAGACAAATAAACAAAAAAAGTTAGTAATAGATTAAATAAATAAGGAAAAGATAAAGCTTAATGTTTGGTAAGAGATAAGAAAGCATTAATTTAAGGAAAGCATTTAAAAAGCTAACTCATGTTTTAAGATAGCCCCTTCACGATTGGGTGGTTTCTCTTTGGTGGCATAGAAACTATTACATTAGAGCTACAGTAATACATGATTGGAGGATTTTTCTTTCGTGCTATAGTAACTGCTATAGTACAGCTACAATGAAGTTACAATACTGCTACAGTAACAACCTTAGCTTTTTACCTTGGTTGATACCATGACTGTTAAAGTAGGTTTTCTACAATAACTGTCGCAGTATTGAATGCTGATCCATATTTCAGATCGATGGAATCTATGGTTTTAGATTCTTGAAATGCAGAATGCAAGGATGATAAACAAAATAAAAGAGCAGAATAAAAAGATCATAAAAGGAAATTGCTAAATAGAAATGCATGTAGCAAACTTACATAGTCTCTTATAAGAGATTGATATATTACAGCATACTTGAACAAACTTAGCACATTGATGAAGAAATATAAACTGGCACACCGACGAAGTAATACAAACTTGCACACTGGTAAATTAGCACACTAGCACTCACACACCTATGTACAGGGTGGTAATGGAAATGGAGGATGGAATGGTAGATAAAGGGTAGTATGGTGGATGGAAAAGAGAAAAGATGAGGTGGAGAAAAGATGGAGTAGAGAAGAGGTGAAATGGAGAAGATGGAAGGGAAAAGTGATGGGATATGGATGAGAGTAGGAGTGAATAGATTAGAAATCTATTCTCTCCCTCAGCTAGACTCTTCTAAAGAATCTCTCAAGATAGTTGGAGAGTCGCTCTCATGGCCTAAGCTCTTAACCCAAAGATCATAAGCCTATAGGTGCTATTAGCCGATACCTTCTTCAGAAGCTCTACCTCCCCTTTTATAGATGAGGAGGGGTAAGTGGACTTCATTTGGTTTGGAATCTGTAGATTTCAAGTGGAGTGAAGTCCATGGATTTCAAATGCTTTGGAGTCCATGGATTTCTGATGACTTGGAGTTCGGAGTCCTGTTTTGGATTTGGCTCCTTATAGATGTCTTCTCTAATTTTGTGGAATCTTTACTATAGACGTCCCATCATGCTGCTATGGAGAATCTCTTTTGTTGATGTTCTTTGTCTTCTTATGCTTTTGGAAGAGGCATCTTTTGCTTTATGGCACATCATGTTGATTTAGCATCTTTAGTAGGATCTTCGCCATTTTAGCTTAATATTGGTCTCTAGAAATTTTGATCGTTTCTCTCTTTTTAAGAGTAAGATTTACTAGTAAGAAAAAGATTTTCTATCATTGGTTTGGTAGAGGGTTAGTAAAATATTTTCTTTCTTCTTCTTCTTCTTTTTATTCATCGAAGATAAGCTTTCTTCGAGTTTCTGAATGATTTACTTTAAGGTCTTCTGAATTGGTGATGATGCGAATTTTGATTCTTCTGCCTTCTTCTCTCAATTAATTTTCTATGTCTAAACTATTGGAAAATGTGTCCTAAAGTCAATATCTAAGTAGTAGATAATTAAAATTAGTATATAAATTATCTAATAATAATAGTTATTTGGCTGGTTCATCATTGAAGTTTTATCTTTCTTAAATGAACTCCTAAATTATGATAAAATTCTTAGAACCATAATCAATCAATAAAGAAGGATTTATCGAATTGTTCTTAAATTGTTTATGACTAAATGATAAGTTATTAATAAGGATGATATCTTATCGAGTATAGATCGCTGTATGCCATATGCATTGATTGTCCTCGTAACCAAGTGGTGTGGAGATACTGGTATGACATCCAAATGAGATGTAGGAGTATATTTTCACTGAACATGATCAATATAGCACTCTACTATCAAGAGTAGCTAGATAAAGTCAATCGATATAAGTATCCCTCCGACCTGAGATCACTATGGTGATTTACAAGCAACTCATGATGCTTTGGTGTCAGACTACCTATATTTCTAATATAGGTTCGAAAAATTTTTGGATATAGTCAAGTACTTGTGAAGTTGGTGTGTGAGTCAAGATGGGATTGACCACTCCTGATTAGCTTCAGGAAGAGACTGTCTCATTGTGTTTCAATTTAGTAAAGCCTAGGCTTGGATAATCCTCATGAGGAGTCACGAGATTTGTAAAATTTTGAGACATAATAGAGATGACTTGTATGAGTGTTGACAGTATACTCGAAGTCGTCTTGAGCATTATTGATAATAGGGATGAATTATATGGTAACCATAGGCATGGGTTCTAAGAATGTTACTTTGCATGCATTCGACCATCCAGATGTCGAGAATCATTGCTAGATGGTTACTTCGACTGGTACAAAAATTGATTTCTATGCTACTAGCTTAGGTTCGAACCTATAGGGAACACATAAAAGATTGTAACCTAATCAGATGGTTAATCGATGATTGAGAATCATTCTAAGGTCAAACATTCAATGCGATTGATGTTTGACCTAATGCAAGTATTGCAGAAGGATCGATTAGCAATTGAATTACTAATTGGCTCAATTTGATTAAGCGATTAGGCTAAGATCAAGTCTAATTGAATTAGATTTAATTAAAATTAGTTTAGACTTAATTAGATTGAATTTAATTAATTTATTGGATAAGTCAATTATAAGAAAAAAATAATTTCTAGTTGGACTAGAATTTGAGTGCACCTAATTCCTAATTAAGTTAGGATTTAAATCAAAATTAAATATAATTTAATCTAATTTAATTAGACTTCTAGTTGGACCAGGATTATCTTTAATTAGATTACATTTAATTTGATTTGAATTAGGTTCAAAATAGTTTTGACCTAATCAAACAAGAAGAGTCCTAGTTGGACTGGGACTCTCACTCCTTAGTCCAATAAAAGTCAATGCTCATATTTTATCTTTAGATCTTTATGTGATATTCTCCACACTAATAAGATCTTCTCCATATACTAAATATCTAAAGAGATTAATTAAAATTTAATTTAATCAAATTTGGTAAGTGGTTTGGTTTTATTTCCTTTTGAAAGAGTCCCAATTCTCTAAAACACCTCCTTTTCTTATGAAATTATTTCTCCATGCCTCCTTTTCTTTTGTGCACTTAATTTTTTTGGTTTTGCATGTGGTTTCCTGATCTTCCCATCCAAAAGATAAGGAGGGAGGCATCCAAGAGTTGGATGCCTCCTAAAACTCTTCCTTGGTCTCCTTTTAAGACTAGGTTTTGACCTAGTCTTCCATATATAAAAGGGAGGATGCCTCCTATCAGGTTTAGGATAGATAAAATTGAAAAAAATTATGAAAAAACTAGAAGAAAAGGAGGAGAAGGTGTGGAGGTTTGGGGCACTAGGTTTCTTGAAGAAAAGGTCTTCATCAAGACATCAAATGTTGATGTCTTGAAGGGACAAAGGTAAGACAAGATTATTTTCTCTTTATTTTTCTTTTAAGTATTTTTCTCTTGTTTATTTTGTATGATTTTTATATGCTAAAAATTTGAGAGAGAGAGAGGATGAGGGTGTGGGGATCTATGCTCCAAGATGTTAGGGCATGAAGATCACTTTTGGACATGATTTGATCATGTCCTGATGAGAGAAGAAAAAGAGAAGATGGTCTTCTTTTAGGGTTTCTTTGAGAACCCTTCTTCTCTACATTTTTGTATGATTTTTCTATGAGAAAAATTAGAATGTGTAAGATCTGAAAATATGAGAAAAGCCTAGGGGAGAATGTCTTCTCTTTGTCCTAGCATAAGGATGTTTTTAGGACATCAGTCGTTGATGTCCTGAAAGAGAAGATTTATCTTCTCTTAGGATCTTTTCTAATGTATTTAATTTTTTGATTTATGGAAGATTCAAAGATTATATTTCTTTCCTAATCCTCCTCTTATTCTTCATCTATTGGAATATCCAAGAGATCCAAAAAATAAATTTTAGATTAACCATTTGGAGGGATCCGTAAGAAGCTAGCACTTTGAGCAGATTTTCATTCGATGAACCTCCAATTTTGTTGCAGCCTCATGTGGATCTCCTGTAGAGACCAAGCGTATGTGCAACTTCCAAGGCAACAACAAAAATCAATCATGAGGTTTTCGATCCATGCAAGATAAGAGATATGATCTCTCCTCTCACCTAGATGTGATCTAGGTTTCAGATCTAGAATTATTCTAGATTTAGGTTATTGATTTGATCAATACCAAACCCTTTTAATTTCAAATTTAGAATGCATTATGATATGTTATAGGTCCTAGTTATAGTGTTTAGTAATTTGATTACATGCATTTGTAGATTAAATAGTTTAATCTGCATGTTCTGCTACATTATTTTTCAAAAATATTTTAATATTCATGCATAAAATCCTGCATATATTCCATCAGTGGTATCAGAGCATCTAGATTCTTTTATAACATATTCATATATGCTTGAGAATAAATCTAAAAATTAAAATTAATTAAAGATAGTATATACTGTCATAAGGTTGTCCTGTTGTAAGGTTAACCCCTTACAATGGAAAGGTTGTCCTAGTATGTGCTGATTTGAATGTGAATCATGAACTATTTAGATTAGATCTAAAAAATTTATGATTTAATTTTTTAAATTTAATTTTAAAACTAAATAGATATTAGATCTTTTTAGATTATTTAGATTAGATCTAAATAATATCGGATTGCACATACTGCTATAAAATTGTCCTACTATAAGGTTTATGCCTTATAGTGGAAAGATTATCCTAGTATATACTGACCTAAATAACTTAAATCATAAATATGTTAGATGAGATCTAAAGTAATTTATGATTTATTTTTAGATTTTAAATCTAATTTTAAATGGTTTATGATCTGATCCATATGTTGTATTTTATGTTTAGATCTAGATCCTATTATTGCATATGTTGATATGTGATTTTATTTTGAATCTAGAATGTATATGATATATTTATTTTATAAAATTTAAAATTGAGAACTTATTTTTTGCAAAACCCTAGATTTAAAATCTTAGGATATAATCAAAACATTAAAACAAATCAGATCTAAAACCATATATTAAATATGATTCAATGTAAACTATTTATAATTTAAAAATATTTTAAATGATCAAATCAAAAATTTATTCTGAGGTTCCATAAACCCAAAACTCATAAGCTTGAACTTAATTGAGAATTAAGTGATTATTTAGGATCTAGGTTTGTGATTTGAAGATCATAAGATAATTTCATAAAACATGGGTTAATGGGTAATGGGTTAGCTTTGATCTAGTCCTTAACTAGGTTAGACCTAAGATTAGATTAAATGTGGACTTAGTTAAGAAATTAATCAAATCTAATTAATAGTTAATTAGGATTAGATCATTTCTTTAGATCAATTCAATAGTTGTAGTTGATCAAAGTCCATACATCTAACAAATGGATACTGATCGTGGCTCAATGGTTTAGCCCAAGTCTTTAGACAAATCAGATCAAAATTGATAAATCGATTGATGTCTAAGATAAGTCTGGCATCCCAAATCGGTGGTTTTTAATTGGCAGCCCACCTACCTGACCATTTTTTATGGTGTCTAAGGCAAGCCTTGGTAGACCCTTCCACCAATCTCACTTACCTGACCAATGTGGTTAATCGGATTTGATTAGGTTGCTCATTGATTCATGCTAACCCATGCCACATAGAAAATTAGTGAGACTAATTTTATTCAATGAGATTGATCTAGGTGCCCATGGACTGAAATTAATCCTAGTCATTGTCAACGACTTGAGAAGTTAGTGGGAGGACTTGACTTGGCGAAGTCAGTGAGAGTAAATTAGTTTATATCCTTTCTATCCTTAAATCACTAATAATTTAAATCCTCTAAAATTATTAGATTCTTAAAATGATAAAGTTAGTTATGGAGATAACTGAGTCATAGCCTCTAATTAAGTTGGATGATAATGGGTCCATTAACTCAATAAAGATTGGAGGCCCAAAGGCCTGGTGCTTATTGACTAATGGAATTATCATTCATAGTATGATAACTTGAAAGTGTCTCTCTAATGGTGGTTAGATTTGCTAACCAAAGTTGGGCCTAATTATTCATTGGTTAGATGCACCAAGTATAGTTATGTTAATGGTTGGATCTAACCGGATCCTTATAGTGGAGGCCAAAGTCTACTGATTAGGTTTTTAGGGCAAAATAAAATTACTAAAAATTATTTGGAGAAATAATTGGTTATGAATCTATCCTTAGATGTACATGGGTTGGCCAACCAAAGTTGGGCTCGTGTGCAATCTATGTGGATTTTAGTACCTACTGGGGAATCAAGGTAATTCTCTGAATTGGAGGTAGAGGCTACCAATTCGAATTAAATAATGGGAGAACCTTTAGACTAAAGTTCAAGTCTCTAGGCTTAAAATAATTCATATACTTAGATCATTATTCTCTTTTCTCAGAATAAGGCTGAATCCTAATTGCTCAAATCACTATTAGATAGTGATGGCTTATGGGATCCGACTTCGATAATTAGGTTCAAAACTTGAAATTGATTCAGCAGTACGAATTGGTTCGTATTGGAGCTTCTAAGCCTAGTTAAAATAATTAGTCCAAAATTGACCCAAATCAAGCATATTGCTTCTACTATTAGAAGCTGGATCATAGGAAGAATAATTATCTTGCTTCCCTTGACCATAATAGGCTAAACAAAAGAAAGGAGTAAGAGTTGCTCATTAAGGAGGTTATATGAAAACACCTTAAAATTTTTCTATATATAATTCTGCTACCTGGGTATTAGATATCGGTGGTCTTATGTAATTTGTTGCAAGGACTATTGGAAAGTGGAATGTTTGAAAATGGTGGGAGATACCTGAACGTTAGGAATGGAAGTCTTATTCCAATCCTAGCTTTAGGAATTGTCAAGCTTATTTTCAAAAGATATCATTTTGAGTGATTGTTACCATTGTTCGTTGTTTATGATAAATATGATCTCTGTTGACCTTTCGATCAGAGATGGTTAACATTTATCAATAAAAAAGATTATTGTAATATTATTATGAATAATATTATAATAATACATAGATAATAAAAATGATATTTAACATCTATAGTCTTTAAGTGTAATGTATATATTTAATAAATATCCAAGTTAGATTATGTTATAGATGTCTATATTTGGCATTATAGGCTTAGTCATCTTGAGAACAAGATAAACAGATTAGCTTGAGAGAAAAACCTCGACATCAATGATTGTGAATCATTGATAATCTATGAGTCTTATATTTTTGGAAAGATGACAAAGTCACCTTTTATTAGAAAAGGTGAAGGAGTTGATAAAGTTCTAAGTCTCATAGTGATGTATATGGACCTATGAACTTAAGTGCCAAAGAAAGATATTAATATTTCATTACAGACAATCTATCCTAGCATGGGAGCGTGTGGCTTGAATCATTTGAAATGTTCAAATAATTCAATAATGAAATAGGAGAATAAATTGAAAATGATATTAGAACTCTTCGATCAGATCGAAGAGGCGAATACTTATCCAGTGAGTTTATGACATATCTAGGAGAGAATAGGATTCTCTCTCAATAGATTTCTTTTTAGAATACAGTGTGTATAAAAGAAGAAGTTGAATTTTGTTAACTTTGTTAGACATTGTTCAATCCACAATAGGGTTTAACTTGTCTGCCTGTTTCAAGGTTGTGCTCTTGTGACTATTAGTTTTACTCTGAATATATACCGAGTAAATATATTATAAATCTCTATATGGATATTGATTGAGCATAGACCTAGACTCTGTCACCTTCGGATTTAGGGTTGATTGGCCTATGTCATAAGTTTGCATGCAGATAAACTTGGATCTTGGTCCAATAGGTGTTTGAGGATTATTAACTCTACCATATAGAAGAACATTAGATGTTCATCAACAGTAGGGCATTCCTTTTGGAAAGGAGTTTCTTAAAGAAAAAACTGATGCCTTCAATTTAAACTTGAAAAAGTTTGACTGATAAAAATGAACCAGCATAATCTAGTAAACCTACAGAACCAGATTTGATCAGATCAAACCTGGAGCCCATTCAAGTGGCACCCTTAAGGAGATTCGATAAAGTATCACATTAGCTGGACAGATATTTCAATATCTAGGTTCGGGATGGTGATCCTATTGAGCTTGATGAGAACAACAAGGATTTGATCACCTATAAAGATGCAATGCAGTGGTCTGACTGTGAGAAGTGGCTTGGAGTCACATAATCCAAATTGAAGACCATGCAAGTCAATAGTGTATGGATACTAGATGATTCACCTATAGGAATAGAAGCTATTAGGGGTGAATGGATTTTCAAAAGGATCAGAGTGTCTTTGTTTCAAAAGGATTTCCAAATTGAAGACCTGTAAAGCCTGTTTGGCTATTATCTTAGTTTTGGAGTATACATTTTGAATGTATGTCTTTGTTACGAATAAAGATAAATTCTGCATTTGTAAGTGGGCAAAATATTCTATAGTGTTATTCCTTGTATTGTTTGTGGATGAAATTCTCTTAATCGAAAATAGTATTTGAGCATTCCAAGGAATAAAGGTTTGGCTGTTATCTAATTTCTCCATGTTTAAATTAGATATGGTATACTCACTAATGATAGTGAGTAGATACTAGCTGACCTATCACTGATAGATTGTATAGACAATCCTCATGTATTTGAGAAATACTAAGGTCCAGTGACTCAAATATGGAAATACTGACTTAAAACATATGGATGTTTTAATTTTAGAATAAAATGATAATAAAAAAATATTTATATCCTAATTGTAGGAGCAATCTGCTGGAAAGATTTCAAGCAGGATAATATAGCCTATTCAGTTAGTGATGTAGAGTACATCATGGCATATAATGCTGCCAAGTAAGCTATGTAGTTGCTGAGGTTCATTAGTAGGTTGGGAGTAGCACCCTCCATCGATGGTCCAGTCCTATCATAGCACTAGAGTCATAGCATAGGCTAAAGAACCAAAAGGCCAGCATATTCTACATCGCTATCACCTTTGATTTTAGATTAGGGTAACATCGATCTTTGAAGGATTGATGAAAAAGGAGAACTTAACTGATCTATTTGTTAAGGCCTCGAAACTAAGGAGTTCTATGAACTCAAGTGGAAGATAGGATATTTGATATCATTTTGATTTGCTTTAGTCTAAGTGAAAGTTGTTGGAAAATGCATCCTAAAGCCAATTATCTAAGTAGTAGATGATTGGAATTAGTATATGAATTATCTAATAATAATAGTTATTTGGCTGGTTCATCATCGAAGTTCTATTTTTCTTAAATGAACTTTTAAATTATGATAAAGTTCTTAGAACCACAATCAATCAATAAAAAAGAATTTATTAGATGGTTCTTAAATTATTCATGATCAAATGATAAGTTATTAATAAGGATGATACTTATCCAGTATAGATTGTTGTATGCCATATGTATTAATTATCCTCATAATCAAGTGGTGTGGAGATACTGGTATGGCATCCAGATGAGATGTAGGAGTACATCTATATTGAACGTGACCAATGTAGCACTCTACTATCAAGAGTAGCTAGCTAAGATCAATGGATATAAGTATCCCTCCAATCTGAGATCACCATAGTGACTTGGTGCCAGACTATCCATATTTCTAATATAGATTCGAAAGATTTTTGGATATAGTCAAGTACTTATGAAGTCGGTGTGTGAGTCAAGATGGGATTGACCACTCCTGATTAGCTTCAGAAAGAGAATGTCTCGTTGTGTTTCAATTTAGTAAAGCCTAGACCTGGATAATCATCGTGAGGAGTCATGAGATTTGCAAAATTTTGAGATACAATAGAGATGACTTGTATGAGTGTTGATAGCATACTCGAAGTCTTCTTGAGCATTATTGGTCATAGGGATGGATTATATGATAACCATGGGTCAGGGTTCTAAGAATGTTGCTTTGCATACATTCAACTTATTCGAATATCGAGAACCATTACTAGATGGTTACTTCGATTGGTACAAAAATTGATTCTTATGCTACCAACTTAGGTTCAAACCTATAGAGTCACACACATAAGAGGTTGTAACCTAATCAGATAGTTAATCGATGATTGAGAATCGTTCTAAGATCAAACATTCAATGCGATTGATGTTTGACCTAATGCAAGTATTGTAGGAGGATTGATTAGTAATTGGATTGCTAATTGGCTCAATTTGATTGAGCGATTATGTTGAGATTAAGTTAATTAAATTAAATTTAATTAGAATTAGTTTGAACTTAATTAGATTAAATTTAATTGATTTATTAGGTAAGCGAATTGCAAGAAAAAAATAATTTCTAGTTGGACTGGGATTTGAGTGCACCTAATTCCTAATTAAGTTAGGATTTAAATAAGAATTAAATATAATTTAATCTAATTTAATTAGACTTCTAGTTGGACTAGGATCATCTTTAATTAGATTATATTTAATTTAATCTGAATTAGGTTCAAAATAGTTTTGACCTAATCAAACAAGAAGAGTCCCAGTTGGACTGGGACTCTCACTTCTTCCTTGCACTAATAAAACTCAATACCCATATTTTATTTCTAGATCTTTATGTGATGTTGTCCACACCAATAAAAGCTTCTCCATGCACTAAATATCTAAAGAGATTAATTAAAATTTAATTTGATCAAATTTGGTAAGTGGTTTGATTTTTGTTTTCTTTTGAAAGAGTTCTAATTCTCCAAAACACCTCCTTTTCTTATGAAATTTTTTCTCCTTGCCTCCTTTTCTTTTGTGCACTTAATTTTTTTAGTTTTGCACATGGTTTCCTGATCTTCACACCTAAAAAATAAGGAGGGAGGCATCCAACACTTGGATGCCTCCTAAAACTCCTCCTTGGTCTCCTTTTAAGATTAGGTTTTGACCTAGTCTTTCATATATAAAAGGAAGGATGCCTCCTATCAGGTTTAGGATATGTAAAACTTGAAAAAATCATAAAAAAACTAGAAGAAAAGGAGGAGAAGGTGTGGAGGTTTGGGGCACCATGTTTCTTGAAGAAAAGGTTTTCATCAAGACATCAAATGTTGATGTCTTGAAGGGACAAAGGTAAGAGAAGATTGTCTTCTCTTTATTTTTCTTTTAAGTATTTTTCTTTTATTTATTTTATATAATTTTTATGTGATAAAAATTTGAGAGAGAGAGAGGATGAGGGCGTGGAGATCTATGCTCCAAGATGTTGGGGCATGAAGATCAATTTTGGACATGATTTGATCATGTCCTGATGAGAGAAGGAAAAAAGAAGATGGTCTTCTCTTAGGGTTTCTTTTAGAATCTTTCTTCTCTATATTTTTGTATGATTTTTTTATGAAAAAAATTAGAGTGTGTAAGATCTGAAAATATGAGAAAATCCTAAGAGAGAATGTCTTTCCTTTGTCCTGGCATAAGGATGTGGTGCGGACACCAGAGCCATCAGAAGTTAGCAACATAATTTAGATTCAATTTGGATCGAAGAAGCCATATCAGAATAACTTTACATCAATTATTTTATTCTAGTTATTTTGATTTAATCAATTAGTTCTTTTGATGCATTTAGTTTTGGGTCCATAGGACCATACTTAGATTTATTTTGGATTGAGCCTTATTTAGAAAGAGACCATCATAAAGAAGCAAGCTTGATCCATGTCATCTTTGGAGCCACCACCCTCCACACGGCCAGGGAGAAAATATGCACGCCATGTGCCATACCCAAGGATCCTCATGCCAAGTTATGCCAGACATCAAGCGCCCACATGGAGTTCCTTTTCTTTCCTAGGATTTCTTAAGAGTTCTTGATTTCTTATTTTATTAAAAGGTTGATTTCTTTTCTATGGTTCCATAAAAGATAGATATAATATATTATTGTATTTAAAAACTATACATAATATTTTACTTTTTTGTTGGGAGGATTGATTTTTTTCTTGTAAACAAAATAGGATTCCTAAAGAAATAGGACCCCTAGGGTTGATTTTCATCTATCATACAGATTATTTACTGATCTCTAAAATGACATTCATTAGCATCATTTAGATTGATCGTGCTTTGGTCCTGTGTCAATCAGTCATACCTTCTGAGCAAAGTACAGGAAACTATACTGTCTATCCTGAAAATAATATGCCATGGTCGGACATGATTTATTATTGACGAATGGAAGGAAGCTTGGTCTTTTCTCTTTTTTTTTTTTTTAAGGCTGTCCCACATCAATTTGGTATTAGAGCCAGGTTATTTAGGGCTTTAGTTTAAATTCTATAATTTAAAATTTCTACGAGTTAAATTTTTATAATTTAAATTTTGTAATTTACTTTCTAGCATTTTTTTCTTTCTTACTGCATCTTATTCCTGCATCCTGGACTTGCATGACCACTAGATCAGGTACCCAGTACCAACATCCTGCTTTTCCACCTGGTACCAACATGGATCCCAATACAGTAGCCATTATTAATGCCCTGATTGAGAAGTTTGATGACATGAAAGATTTTATGAAAACCACGAGTAAAAGAATAATAGTACTAGAAGAAGCTAGACAAAGACAATCTGAACCTGAGTCTCCCCAACTACCTATAGGATAGAGAAGAAGGAACCTTGACCTAGATCGATCTATAGCAGCACACCCCCATCATAACCTGTTCGATCAGGATGAGCATGTCCTTAGGAATGTGAAGATCGAAGCCCTAAGTTTTGATGGTTGTCTAGATCTGAGAGATTACCTAGATTGGGAATCGGGCATGGACCACTATTTTGGATGGTACGAAATATCTGAAGCAAGAAGAGTTAGGTTTGCTAGAATGAAGTTGGTTAGGCAAGTCCGACTTTATTGAGAAAGTGTTGAACGTCTTCTCAACCAGAGAAGACAAGATCCAATAGAAACCTGGGATGAAATGAAGGAGAAACTCAGAGAAATATACCTCTCCACCTCCTACCAACAAAGACTTTTAGATCAATGCAGAGACTTACTCAAGAAAATAGATTAGTCATAGAGTACATCATGAGATTTAATGAGTATCTCATGAGATATGGAGTAATTGAAGATAGGATTGTTACCTTGTCTAGATTTAGAGCTAGATTATGAGAAGATATCCAGTGTGAGCTCTTTTTACGAGAGATAACCAAGTTAGAATAAGCTTATCAACTTGCCGTAGACTTTGAGAGATTTTCTAGGTATTCAACCATCCGTCGTCTTGAATCTAGCCGAGTAACCCCTTCTGGATTGAGACCCAATACTATTCAGACTCCTAGTAATGGACCTCCACCTACAAATCCTATTATAAGAAAAGAAGATAAAGAAAAAAGAATTGCAGGAGAGTTATCTAAGAAAAGTAGTTCTCGATCCCACTACTTCAAGTGCCATAGTTATGGTCATTTTGCTGCACAATGTCCCAACCGATCATTATTTATGAAAGAATTAGAAGAGAAAACTCTAGAAAATACTGAGAAAAAAGTTTACAAAGCTGATCCAAACTTAGTCGAGTAGTTTGAGAGTACTGAGAAAATCCTAAGTTTTGTTGCACCGGAGTCAGACCTTTGGCTTGAAGTCATTAGGTATGTTCTAGCATAGACTAAGGAGAGTGAAGACAGGCGTAGGACCTCTATTTTTCATACCTTCATAAAATTTAGTGATAAAATTTGTAAGATGATCATTGATAGAGGTAGCTGTATCAATGCCATCTCCACCGATATGGTTAAGCGATTAGGATTCGCTCCTGTAGATCATCCCAGTCCATACCATGTATCTTGGATAGATTCCTCCTCTATTCCCATCAAACTTAGATGCCGTGTTTCCATCTAGCTCCATGCTTATCAAGATCATATTTGGTGCGATGTCTTACCCATAGAAGTTAGAAGTATCATATTAGGTTGGCCTTGGTTGTTTGATAATGATGTTACGATTTATGGCCAAACCAACTCCTATAGTTTCACTCATAAGGATAAAAAGATCGCAATCAATCCTTCCCCACCTAAGGCTACCAATAGAAAGATAGGTGATGGACCAAAAGAAAACATCAAAAAGAAAAGCCTTCATCTGATAGGTGCTAAGGAATTAGAGATGATCGTGAGTAAAGGATCACCAATTTGGATGATTGCTACGAGAGAAGTTCGTGGGGATCCTAAGATAGATCATCCCAAGGAAGTAGCTCATGGATATTAACCTAGAAAATCAATAGACCTTATCCCACTGCCCATGCATGCAAGAATTTCCGAATCTATAGAGTCATTTGCATAGCATGTCAAGAGTTTACATAAAAAGATCAATAAAAAAATTAGTATTAGTAATAAAGTTTATAAATAGAATGCAGATTCTCATTTACGTGCCTAAGAATTTGCGGAAGGAGACTATGTGATGGTTCGAATGAGACCTGAACGATTCCCACTAGAAACTGTCAAGAAGTTACATGCTCGAGGAGCAGGTCCATTTAAGATTTTAAAGAAGATCGGACCAAATGCGTATGTTGTGGACTTACCTTCTAATTTTGGGATTAGCTCTACTTTTAACATTGCAGATCTCGTCACCTATAAAGAGTCAACTTCGATACCTAGTGAGCCATTTAAGCCTGAACCAACCTTTGAGAGAGAGCCTATTCCTAAATGTCTACCAGCCAAAATGTCAAAGCATGATCAGATTGAGAGAATTTTGGATGAACAGATCATCTCCACTCGGAGTCGAGGCTATCAACGGTACTTAGTTAGATGGCAAGGTCGATCAAAGTCTGAGGATACTTGGATCACTCGAGAAGAGTTGCAGCATATTGATCCCGATTTGCTTGAGCATCACCAGAGCAGAATTGACCCCCACTCGACAAGGTCGAGTTCCCCCACTCCGAGAGAATTGGTGTGGACACCGAGCCACCAGAAGTTGACAACATAATTTAGATTCAATTTGGATTGAAGAAGCCATATCAAAATAACTCTACTTCAGTTATTTTATTCTAATCCTTTTGATTTAATCAATTAGTTCTTTTGATGCATTTAGTTTTGGGTCCGTAGGACCATACTTGGGTTTATTTTGGATTAAGCCTTATTTGAAAAGAGACCATCATAAAGAAGCAAGCTTGGTTCATGTCATCTTTGGAGCCACCACCCTGCACACGCCCAGGAAGGAAATACACATGCCAGTATGTGCCATGCCCAAGGATCCTCATGCCAAGTTGTGCCAGGCATCAAGCGCACACATGGAGTTTCTTTTCTTCCCTAGGATTTCTTAAGAGTTCTTGATTTCTTACTTATTTTATTAAAAGACTGATTTCTTTCCTATGATTTCACAAAAGATAGATATGATATATTATTGTATTTAAAAATCATACATAATATTTTACTTTTTTGTTGGAAGGATTGATTTTTTTCTTATAAAAGAAATAGGATTTCTAAAAGAATAGGACCCCTAGGATCCTATATAAACCCATGTATCTTTCATAAATGAGATAATGAATGAATGAATGAATCACTTTATAATTTCCACAAACACTTGTGTTGGTCGCTCCGAGAGGGAGAGGGTGTGAGACCCAAAATCGCTCCATGAGGGGAGAGTGTGAGGCCCATCTTTTTCTATCTCTTTAACCTTCATTTTCTTGAGATTCAGTGTTTCTACAATCTTGATTTGTCTTCACCATCTACCTACATAAGTCTATTCCACCAAAAGAAGATATGTCTCCTCCAAGATTTTCATCTATCATGCAGAGAGAGAAATAGTGATCTATTATTCTACAGATCAAACGTTGACAAGGACCTTCGTTCCTTCTCAACTGATCTTTGATTTTTGCTTATTTTTTTAAATTCGATGTTGGTAAAGATCCAGTTCTTTATTGATAGATCTACTTGGTTAAAAGATTAAGAGCCCTAATCATGGTAGTTTCTTAACTACCACAATCTAGATTCTTCTTATCTTTTTTTGGATTTTCTTGTAGGCTTAATTTCTTGCTTTCCTTTATTCCATTTATATTTTTTTTTGCAATTATTCATGAGCATGTTTAATTTCTGCTATCTATTTATTTACTTTATTATTGCTAGTTATTTACTTATCTCTAAAATGGCATTCATCAGTATCATTTAGATTGATCGTGCTTTGGTCCAGTGTCAATCAGTCACGCCTCTTGAGCAGAATATAGGCAACTATACTATCTATCCTGAGAATAATGTGCCATGGCCGGACGCGATTTGTTGTTGTCGAATGGAAGGAAGCTAGATCTTTTCTCTTTTTTTTTTTAGGCTATCCCACATCAGGATGTTTTTAGGACATCAGTCATTGATGTCCTGAAGGAGAAGATTTATCTTCTCTTAGGACATTTTCTAATGTATTTAATTTCTAATTTATGGGAGATCCAAATATTGAATTTCTCTCCTAATCCTTCTCTTATTCTTCATCTATTAGAATGTCCAAGAGATCCAAAGAATAAATTTTAGATTAATCATCTGGAGGGATCCACGAGAAGCTAGCACTTCAAGCGGATCTTCATTCGACGAACCTCCAATTTTGTTGCCGCCTTATGTGGATCTCCTATAGAGGCCAGATGCATGTGCAGCTCTAAAAGCAACAACAAAAATCAATCATGGAGTTCTCGATCTGTACAAGATAAGAGATATGATCTCTCCTCTCACATAGATGTGATCTAGATTTAGATTTAGAATTATTCTAGATCTAGAGTATTGATTTGATCAATACCAAACCCTTTTAATTTCAGGTTTAGAATGCATTATGACATGTTATAGGTCTTAGTTGTAGGGTTTAGTAATTTGATTACATGCATTTATAGATAAAATGGTTTAATCTACATGTTCCACTGCATTATTTTTCAAAAGTGTTTTGAAATTCATGCATGAAATCCTGCATATTTTCCAACATAAACATGCATCTAGTCCCTTTTGAAATAATGCTTCTTCTCTTATCTTCTGAGGATAATTTTTGAGATTGAGAATTTCTTTCCATTCTGGATATGAATCTCTGATAAAAGGTCTTCTAGATCTTGTTGAGCTTGTAATCTGGTTGGAAGATTAGTGGTCACCTAGATTCTGGAAGATTAGTGGTCACCCAGATTCTGCCATCTATCCAACATTTTTGTTGATGAAGTTTTCTTGCTATCCAATAAACCTCTAAATATGATATTATCTTATAGACTTTAAGGTTGAAGTCGTTTGATGATATTTCTTTATTCTTGTTTGGCACTGTCACATATCCAACTAGATCATTTTCGTCTAAATTTGTGATATGATAGATTTGAAGTGGATATTCAATGCCTCCAATTTTTCTTTCATCTATTCCGCTGTATATCTTGATATCAAGAAACTCATGCTTTTCTTTCAGATCTTGTAAAAGGGCAGCCACAATAGCAGGAAGCATATCAAAGGCTGAAGAGCAGTATGCTGATATCACTTTCACAAGTCCTTTGTATAATGCTCTGACTTCCTTTGGCTTGTTAAATGTGTTGAATAGAGATAAAAAAAGCTTTGGATGTGACCAATCATAAATAATGAAAGTTTCTGATTCTTCAAGGGGAGTTTGTTCTTCTTTGGGTTGAGTTATCCTTTGGAGGATGTCTTCTAGGAGTTCAGAAGTTAAAACCTATTATGCTGATTTTCAATAATCAAGTCTTTTTAACTTGACCATTATTGGCGTCTCTTTTAATCTGCAAAGATCATAAAGAGATATAAGTTCAAGAGTGGGTTGGCTTATCCGGTCTCCTACTAGTTGAACATATTCTTTAATGGATTTCAAGAAATTTTCCTTTTCTACTAGATGCTTTACCAAGGTGGTCATGGATTTTCTGTACTCCATTTCTTTGTCAAAAAGATGTGCTTCCTAGGCTTCAAAGATAATAGAATAGGTTTCAAAGGAAAGGCCTGGGTGGTAGAATGGAGGAGAAATTAAATACTTATCCTGTTCTTCTTCTAAGGATTGTTTACCCTTAGATAATTCCTTAGAAAAAATGTTGCTTTTAGATCTTTAGGGGAGGGTTTTATAGAACCTAGATGCAAACCTGGATGTCCTTGTGTAAGAAGAACTTTGTAAACTAAAGAACATTGAGAATATATATCAAGATCGTTTTGAAAATATTTTTCAAGGGATATGAAGGATTGTGAATAAGAAGAAATCTTCTATGAATAAAAACTTAGCTTTTTATTTTTAATTTTTATTCGAGGTTTCTTAGCTCTAATCCTAAGAGATAATTTGTCTACTTTCTTATCAACTTGTTTTAGTTGATTAAGAAATCATTCTTCTGGTTCAGAATAGAATTTTAACATTACCTCTTGACCATTCACTGAAGTAGTAATTCTATTCTAAGACATAGTAAAGGGTCTAACCAAAGTTAAGAAGGGGTTTCCTAATATAACTCCTTATTTTAAATTCTTAATCATAAGGAATGAGGTTAAAATATAGGTTTTTTCTATACAAACCTGAACCTCAGGAATTTTATGGTTAATCTTAAGATTTCCTCCATTAGCAGTTTAAGTCTTATGTGTCGATTTTTCAAAGTATCTAGATGGGATTAAATCCTGTCTGATATAATTTACATCGGCACCGGAGTCTATAAGAGCTGTATGTTTGAACTTATATTCTCCTTTAAATTTGAGTAGGATTTCACAGAACCATTTTTATTTAATATATTTTTTCACAGATCTTTGAAATTATTCAAAGTGTTTTCAATCATAAGGGTTTTTCCTTTTGATTGATCTAAAGGTTCTAAGATTTGTTCTAAATCTTGACTTTGTTTTATTTCAATAGAACTATTTTCCAAATATTGAACTCTTTGTTTTAAAGAAACAATTTCAGATTTAATTAGGGCTTGTTCTCTAAGCAATCATTGAGATTGGCTTTTTGGCCTTTCTGCTTGGTATCTCTAATTCTTCAAAATACCTCATCAAGATTATAGAATTCTTCAGGATTTTGAAGAGTTGGTTTAGTCTTGTCTTTTGATTAAGGAAAAGAACTTTGGAATTTGGATCTCCTTTTCCTTTGGGTTTAGAGAATCAATCATATCCAAAATAAATTAGTCTTCATTAGATAATACTAGAATCTCATCCGAACTTGAATTAGTATGATCATTATCATAACATGAACAATATTCATCAGTATCATCTAATTCTTCCTCTGAGTCTAAGTTTAGACTATTAATAAGATCATTGAGTTTTTCTTTGATCTCTTCTAAGCTATTTTCTTCAGATATCTCCTGGATTTTCTTCTTGATATCCTTAGAATAACATCTGCTTGCAATATGTCCTTCTTTATTATATTTGTAACAAACAGGAGGTTTAGATGTTGTTAATCTTTTGGATTTCCTTCTACCCTTGTTAGGTTTAGGATCAAATCTTTCAGATTTTATCCTTGGTTTAGAAATCTTCTGAGATTTTCTTCCAAAATATTTTTTCTTATCTTCTTTAGATGGTTTTCATCTCTTTCAATAAGGTTTGTCTAGTTGAAATCCAAACTATTGATAGAAATCACCTAGTTCTTTCTTCCCAAGTAATCTCAATTTTTTCAATTGATCTCTAATTTTTAGATCATTACATAGTTCAGATCCCACTAGTTGAATTTTTTGGGATATTTTTTTCATATCTAAATGATTATCATTTATAGTACCATCTCCTTCTTGCCTTAAATGGGTTCTTATCTTTTCAGCAAACAAGCATGGTAATCCTGATATATACTTTTCTTTCCAAAGCTCCTAGTTTGGGTTTGGAAGTTGGTACAACTTAGAAAGGAAGGTATCCTTATACCATCTAAATTCAGACATTATTTTACATCTGAGATTTATGAGTTGTTCCCTAATCTTTTCATAGATATCAACATAATCACCTATAAAGTGATATATAATATTTAAGACTAGGGTCATTAAAGCATCAGAAGGATGATTATGATAGAAATTACCTTCAAGATCTCTTTTAATAGAATTAAGGATTTCTTATTTCTAATAATCGTTGAGGTAATTATCCCACCATCCTCTTAATTATCCTGAAAAATCTGAAGTAATCATCATAACAATTTGCTTCTCAAAATTTTCATGAACTTTGCAAGCATTAGAGTACATCATCATTTGATGACACATGATAATAATTTGGTATTCTAAAAATCCATCAATATTCCATTCGATAAATATTCCATTCGATAAGACTTCTTCTGTTGAATTGGATAGCGGTTGTAGTATCGGGTGTTTCCTCAAACTGCAAATCCACATAAGTAGGTATAGGATAATAGTTTTTAATCCTAGAAGCTAGTAATAAAGGTTTAGAGATCTTTTTAACCTCATAATGCTCTCAGTGTTTTCTAGGATATTATTAGCTAATTCATCAGAATCTTTGGATTTAAATGATATTTTCTTATCAAATTTTTCTGATGAATAGCCTTCAGCATCCTCGAAAAATGGTGGTTCTCCAAAGGACTCAGATTCATCAGAAGCTCTTCGGACAAATGGTTTATTGTATCCTTGAGGTTAGAAGAGGTTGTTTGCTCTTGGGACAAATAGTTTATGTTGAGTTTTAGGGAAGTCATTTTTGTAGTAAGCTGGTTCATAAATTTCTCTATAAAGGATGGTCCTAGTTTTACACCAGAGTCTAGCTCATGAGAATTAAACATAGGAGGAGCAAATTTAAAGGAATTAGAAGAGGATGCCTCGTTATTTTGTGGTGTTTTAACTTGCTTAATTTAGGGCAGTCTCTTAATTATCTTTTTAGATTCCTCTTTAACTTCTTTTTTCTGTTCTAAGAGAAGATTTTTGATTCTTTTAGTCTGCTTCTCTATGGTATTAAGGGT
Source organism: Cocos nucifera (assembly GCA_006176705.1). Lineage (NCBI taxonomy): Eukaryota > Viridiplantae > Streptophyta > Magnoliopsida > Arecales > Arecaceae > Cocos > Cocos nucifera. The sequence goes on from QRFJ01000183.1 coordinate 983,394, forward strand.
AATATTTGTGTAATTTTGTTGCTCCACTAAATGTTCTATATGTTCTACTTTAGGAATTTCATGGAGCCCTTGATCAATCTTTTTCAAAGGAGTAGCCTGTATTCATTTATCTGCAATAATAGGTTCAAAAGGAGGATGTACAGATTGAACCTCTGACCCTCTAATAGTTTTCCAATTTTTTAAAATTATTTTGAGTGTAGCAACTTGAAGATCGGGTCTAACATCTTCAAGGCCTTTGATATAATGATTGTCATACCATTTGAAGAAAGGGATAGTTCTTTCTTTGGCACTCATTTGCTTCTTCCAAGCATCCATAATAAAGTCTCTTTGATCTGGTTTATAATTTTCAAAGAATCATTCTCTTCCATCTCTATTTTGTGTTCCATAGAAATCTTTCCACAATTTTTCTTTCAAGTTGGAACTTAACGGCTTCTATGACATTTAATTCTAAATTAGAGCTAGAAGGTTCATATGTTGCATAAGCCACATTAGAGACTTTAGGAGGATCTTGAGGTGAAGTTGGGATGTCTGAAATAGAGAATCTTCTATCTAATGTAATTCTTCTACTGCTCGAGAAGAATATCTCTACATTTCCATCTGGTAATTCAATTATCTTTTCTACCTGAGTTTTTACCAAATTCTTGTGTTCAACAGCTTGTTCTAAAGTCCATTTTTCAGGTAAAACTAGTTCATCCCATTTTGGGGTCTTAGGTGTTAAGAAGTTATTTTTTTTATTTGCTATAAATAACGTAGTTTAACCCTTTGGCAGATATAAGCTTAGCTCCTGGACTCATAGTGGTCATGGCCTTATGGTAGATTCTAGCAGTAACCACTATATTTTCTAACCCAGGTTTCATTACAAAGCCAGAAGTTTGTAGATTAAGAGTGAGGGAGTCTAATTTGGATCTATTAATAAGACAGAGAAATCAGGTCCAACATTAAAGAATACTGGTCCATCCCTCAAACTAGACTAAATAAGCCCTAAAAGTGAGTCTGTAAATCTTAAGTTTCGGCAATCTCTAAGGCAACCAAGAACAGAGATGTCAAGTTCTTTTCTAGTTAAAGGTTTTACAGCTACCTGAACAAACACTAGATGCAAGAACTTGTAAGCAGATGGAATTTCTTCTAAATCTTCCTTACTCAAGAGTTGGATATTCCTTTGAGCAGAGTCAATTGATATAGTTTTTTTTAATAGTTTTTATATAATGATTACTTGTAAATGGAAAACATAGTTTATAATATATTTCACTAATAGGTATTTTTGGGTATTTTCTAATTATTTAAACTATTTTCTATTTCTTCAAAATCTACAGAAGACATATTTTTTATAGACATTATCTTGATACAATGAACATCCTCAATGCTCTCAGTCCAAGTAGAGCTATTTATAAGAGATTTGATGATACTAGCCATGTCTTAAAACCAGTCCAATCCAAAAGATTAAGGAAGAAGATCGATATAAATCTGCATTCACCACTCCATTTGGATATTATGAGTGGAATGTTATGCCCTTTGGACTAAAGAATGCTCCACCAGAGTTTCAAAAAATTATGAATGAAATATTTCTTCCACACACTCATTTTACTATTATGTATATTAATGACGTCTTAGTATTCTCTGAAAATATAGATCAACACTGGAGACATCTACAAATTTTCTATAAGGCTATAATAAAGAATGGATTGGTAGTATCTGAAAGAAAGATAAAATTATTCCAAGTTGACATTCAATTTTTGGGATTTAAGATAAACTATGATCAAATTTCTCCAATAAATAGAGTTATAGAATTTGTTGATAAATTTCCAGATGAGATCAAAGATAAAAAATAATTACAAAGATTTTTAGGATGTCTTAATTATGTATCTGACTTTTATCAAGATCTAACGAAAGACCGAAAGATTCTAACAGAACGTTTAAAAAAGAATCCTCCAGCTTGGAAGGAAAATCATACTCAAGCTATAAAGAAAATAAAAAATAAGGTAAAATGCCTTCCATGTCTAAATATTGTTCGTCATGAAGCCTTCAAAATTGTTGAAACAGATGCTTCTGATCAAGGATATGGAGGAATACTCAAACAAAAGAAAGAAGGTAAGGAACAATTGGTAAGATTTACTTCAGGACCATGGAATGATACTCAAAGATTAAAAAGGAAGTTCTAGCTATTGTAAAAGTAATTTCAAAATTCCAGGAAGACTTGCTAAACCAGCAATTCCTCCTAAGAATAGACTGTAAAGCAGCAAAAGATGTTTTACAGAAGGATGTAAAAAATCTAGTTTCCAAACAAATTTTTGCTAGATGGCAAGCTATACTTGTAGTATTTGACTTTGATATTGAATATATAAAAGGTGAAAATAATTTTCTTCCTGACTTCTTATCTCGCAAATTTTTGTAGGGAAACAAACTTCAAAAAAATTCATCCCAAGAGGCCACCAATTAAGAAAAAGAATGAAATCGATCCTGCTCTTCCTTTCTCTAATTTTGGATAGAATGGAACCCATCTTGCTCCCTCTTTCTTCAATCCTAGACTTTCTCTTAAAAGCTATACCCTAATCAATGGGATATGGCAAACTCATGTACTAAACCAAAACAAGGAATTTTGAAAAGCAATGACTACTCTTACAGAATATCTTTTAGAAGAAGAAAAGACACTGGATCTAATCAAAGAGAAGGTTAAATCAATTGGAGAAAAATCCACTGAAATTACTTCAGATCTGACCACTTTATATAATCTTTGTGGGCTGATTGAGACTCCAACAATGGTCAAGTTAAAAAGGCTTGATTATTGGAACAAGGCTTAAGACTTTTTGTCTCTTGAACTTCTTGAAAATATACTTCAAAGAGTAACTCAACCTGATGAAACTAGAGAACTCCTTGAAGAACTACAAATGTTTCTCATTGATGGTTGGAATTATCCTAAGTTATATCTCCCATTAATCAATGACTACACCAAATAGGATGAAGTACGAGCTTTATACAAAGGATTGGTTTAAATAATATCAATAGATCCATTTGCAAGTCTCCAAATATTCCCAGTAGTAGTCTATGATGTTCTCTATGAAGCAGTAGTCTGTTAAAACCATTCGATTAGGCTTCTACCATCGAATTGGACAGTGGTTGTAGTATCAGGTGTTTCCTCAAACTGCAAATCCGCAACGGTTGGTCTAGGACAATAATTTCTAATCCTAGAAGCTAACAATAAAGATTTAGAGATCTTGTTAATCTCATTTTTATCCTCAGTGTTTTCTTGGATATTATTAACTAATTAATTAGAATCTTCAAATTTAATTGATATTTTCTTATCAGATTTTTCTGATGAATATCCTTCTTCATCCTTGGAGAGAAGTGGTTTTCCATAAGACTCAGGAACAAAAGAAAGCTCTTCGGATAAATGATTTATTTTATCCTTGAGCTTAAGAGAAGGTATTTTACTGTTGAGCTAGTTTATAGGATCCTCTGAATAGGATGATTTAGAAAGTTTTAGCTTTCTATTAGAATCCTGGTATTCCTCTGAAAAGGATGATCCTGATTTTATCTCAAAATTTAGTTCCTGAGGATCAGTTATAAGGATAATCTACTCATGAGAATTTAGAATAGGAAGAACCTCTAGTAGGACAGCCTTTGCGGAATCTTGGAAAGATTCCGCAATGTTTTGTGATATTTCATTTTGTTCCTTATGGGGCAATTCCCTAGTTGAATTTTCATCAGAGTCTTCTAATAAATCTTTTAATTCCTCTATTTGTATTCCCATATTATTATAGGTAGTTTTGATAGAGATTTGCTATTCTTCTACCTGATTTAAATAATCTTTGTTACTAGGAATAGTTTTAACGGAGCTTTTTTGTTCTTTTTCTAAATGATCTACCTTAATGGTTTCTTTTGTCTTATTAGTAGTTACTTTAGCTTCTATTTTAGGGCTGTCTATTTTATCTTCAATCTTGATTGGCCCAAGTTTTTCAACATAAGTTTCATCAAATTTCCAAGATTGGGCAAACCTATTAATAATATATTCTTGTATCTCAGGTTCTGCCTTTTTGAAACCTTTGTAATAGTATTTTTTAAACCAGAAGAAAATATGTCTTTCTCCAGCTATCATTTGACTGATCCAAATTTTCCTAATATGATATCTTTCATTTTTATCATAGGTTTTAAAGAATCATTCTCTTTTCTACTTATTTTGTATAGAATCAAACACTTTGCATATTAATTCTTTGTTTATCTAAAATTCAACAATCTTTATATTCGGTTCTAGAGGTCTATTTAGATTATGAGCAAATTTTTTAAATTTTATTTTTAGATTACCTAAGAAATCATAACTTAAATCTATTTTACCTATTATTTCATAAAGGTAAGGACTGACGGGAATGCACACTCTTTCCACATGGATCGGCGTGGTCGCAGATGATTAGCCAGGCAACAAGGAAGTACTTCTCAGAGATTAATGCGAAAGCACAATCAAACAATTCATAGAAAAGAGAAGAAGAGATTTTTGGGAGAAAAGAGTTTTTTTTCAGTATATTTCAGCGCCCTTACAACCTTGACCTATTTTCAGTATATATATTTTACAAAGGGTCAAGTCTAAGCTCATAGAAAAACTCTCCAAATCCAAACAACCTACATACATAAAATAATAACTTGCGAAAACTGAGTCGGCCTAGTTTTAGACTGAGCCGGCTAACTTGCGACTGAGTCGGCTCAGTCTGTCTGGGCCGACCCAGTTATGTACCGTGCCAACGGCATGAAAATGCTGCTTTCTATCTGAATTTTTCTCTGAAACCTAGCCGACCCAGTCCTGGATCGAGCAGGCCCAGTTTCCAACTTAGCCGGCTTAATCTCAAGATGAGCCAGCCCAATTTTTGAACTTTACTAGGAGAGCTGATTTCAACTTAGCCAGCTTAGTCTCAAGATGAGCCGGCCCAATTTTTGAACTTTACTAGGAGAGCTGATTTCTCTTTCGGCTCACTCCCATCTTTCCATGACCTATCTTCTCATATTTTCAAGACTTGGGAGTGCCACTTCTGAGCTCACATTCTCCACCTTGGTACTTCCAAGTTCTTGTGAACTCATCTCTTCTCAACAAATCCATCCGTGCCATACATCTCCGAAAGCTGTCACTGAGGAGTACCTTCGTGAGTGTATCAGATTAATTCTTCTTGGTATGGACCTTCATCAGTTCCATTTCATCTTCCTGCACCAGCTCTCTGATCTCGTGGTACCTCACATCTATATGCTTTGTGCATGAATGATAGACTGGATTCCGTGCCAATAGTAGAGCACTCTGACTATCACCGAATAGTGTAACATTGCTCTGCTCCACCCCCAACTCATCAATCAACCTCCTAAGCCAAAGAGCTTCCTTTGCAACCTCCGTTATCCCAATGTACTCGACCTCTATGGTAAACAAGGCAATGATTGGCTGAAGGATTGATCTCTAAGACACCGATCCACCATATACGCAGAAGAGGTATCCAGTAGTAGACCTCCTTGTATCAAGATCATCAGCATAATTTGCATCAACAAACCTTTCCAGAGGATTTGAACCTTCACACATCTTCATAGATTATTCTCTAAATCATCCTGGCTGCCCACCAAACACCAAACCATAATCTCTTGTTCTATGCAGATATCTCAATATCCATTTTAATGCTTTCTAGTGTTTCTTCCTAGGGTTAGCCATGTATCTACTAATCGTGCTCATTGCATGTGCTATATTTAATCTACAGCACATCATAGTGTACATCACACTGTCTACAGCATTTGCATAAGGGACTCATTCCATGTACTTTCTCTCCTCTTTTGACTGGGGGCTCTGTAACTTGGAGAGAGACATATGACTCGATAATGGCGTCTCTGCAGGTTTGTCCTTTTCCATCCCAAACCTCTCTAGAATCTTCTGGACATACTTTTCTTGTGACAAATGGAGCACTCCTTTGCACCTATCTCTGCAAATCTCCATTCCAAGGATTTTCTCAGCTGGACCCAAATCATTCATCTCAAACTCAGATGATAATACCCTTTTCAACCTTGTCACAGCATCAATGCTTCTACTGGCTATGAGCATATCATCTATATATAATAATAGGTATAGGACATCCTCCTCATCTACATCCTTGATGTAGACATAACAATCATGTTCACATCTACTGAAACCCAGGCTTAAGACAAAGCTATCAAACCTTCGATACTACTGATGAGGGGATTGTTTCAAGCTATACAAAGATTTTCTAAGTAAACATACCTTTTCTTCCTATCCCATCTCCATGAAACCATCGGGTTGCTTCATGTAGATTCTTTCCTCCAAAGTCCCATGAAGAAAGGCCATCTTCACGTCCATCTGTTCCAATTTCATGTTATGTTGTGCCTCCAGTGACAACAAAACTTGAATAGATGTATGACGCACCATAGGGAAAAAAATTTCTGTATAGTCAATCCCTTCCCTTTGTGAGTATCCCTTTGCTACCAGTCTTGCTTTGAATCTGACTCCACCTTGTTCTGAAGGTGATTCTTTCTTTGTGAACATCCACTTTGAGCCAATAGATCGAGCACCCTTTGGAAGATCCACCAGCTATCATGTCTGATTCTTCTTAAATGATTCCATCTCCTCCATCATAGCCTATATCCATGAATCATGATAATCATTCTCCATGGCCTCTGGATAATTCTCTGGATCTCTATTAGCAGTGATGAGTGCATAGATAACCTCATCAATGCCATATCTGATCGGTCTTCTAATAGTATGCTGGGGCTTGTGCAAAACCACTCCCACTGACACATCTCTGTCTGATGTCTGTCGCTGCTCCTACACATCTATCTGAACTGCCAGTCCTCCATGCTAATTTTTAATCTAAGATAATACTTTTCTGCCCAGCTCGACCTCAACAGGAACACTCCTATAAGTGGATGTAATCTGCATGCCATCATTCTCTGACTGGCTACCGCTGTTCACCTCTATTTCTCCAATTCCATCTATCCCAGACCTCCTCAAGATGCTCTTCTCATCAAAGATAATGTTTCTACTGATCACTGACTTCTATACCTAAGAGTCCCATAGAAGATATCCCTTGACTCCTTGTGGATACCCTATGAATATCATCTTTTGTGATTTCGGATCCAATTTGCTTCTCTTGGTTGCCTCCACATGTGCATAGGCTATGCAACCGAAAACTTTTAGATGGCCAAGCTCCACCTTCTTTCCACTCTAGACCTCCTTTGGAATGCCTCTATTTAACTTATAATGATGGGACCTGTTCACAAGAAAATAAGAAAAAGTTAGAGCATCACCTCAAAAGAAAGTGATATCTGCAGCCTCAAACTCCGATACCATTCTGCTGGGGAGTCATCTTCACCGTGTAATGGCGTTTGATACCATTTTCCTCACAGTACCTCTTCAACTCCAGGCTAGTATACTTTCCTCCATTGTCTGACCTTAGACACTTCACCTATCTCCCTGACTCCTCTACTTCGGCCCTCCAGACTCTGAACTGGGCAAACACCTCTGATTTTTCTCTGATCAGATAAATCCACATCTTTCTTGAGAATCATCAATAAAATTGACAAAGTATTTTGCCCCACCTTTAGCTGATATAGGAGCCGATCCCCACACATCCGAGTGCACTAAATTCAACACTTTCTTGCTGTGCTTGGTACTTCTGGCAAACTTCACCCTATGCTTTTTGCCAAAGATGCATGGCTCACAAAGATCGGTGCCCTCCTTCTTCAGAGTTGGGATCATACCTCTTCTCTTTAGTTCAGTGAGCCCACGGTCACTCATATGATCCATCCGATAGTGCCATAGCTGATATAAAATCTACTCCTCTTGTGCTGCTGTAGCACTTTTGCACTATCATTAACCACTGAGCCTTCCATTCTGTAAAGATTGTTGCTTAGTCTTCTATCTCTCATCACAACCAAAGCTCCCTTGAAAATTTTCAGACATCCATTTCTAGTCTGGCTACTAAAAGCATAACCCTGCTCCTCCAAGTAGTCCAAAGAAATTAAATTCTTTTTCAACTCCGGTATATGCCTGACATTTGATAATGTATGAATGATTTCATCGTACATCCTCATCCTGATAGAGCCAATTCCAGCTACTTTGCATGGGTGATTATCTTCAAGGCTGACACTTTTATCATTAGCCTTCTGGTAGGTAGCAAACTACTCTCGATGAGAAGTATAGTAGTGGGAGCATGCTAAATCCAATATCCATATAGTATCATACTCTGTGGATCCATCTGACACAACTAGAAGGTCTTCTCCACTGCTCATAAAAGCTGTATCATCTTCCTTGCTAGTCTTTTCTTTTTCTGATCTTAAAAGGGGACAATCTCTCCTCAGGTGTCCAGGCTGATAACATTTATAACATTTCAATGTCATCTTCCTCTGATCATGAGACTTTGACCTACCCTTAGATTTTTCTCTTATCTTCTCCTTTGATCTTTCCTGTCTTTCATTCATAGCCAAGATCTCAGACTTAAGATTTCCCTTGTAGATCTTTTCTCTTTGCTCATTTGATCTGAGCATACCAATAACCTCTTCATAGTTTAGGATCTCCTTCTCATAAACTAAAGTTGTTATGAGACCATCATACGAACCTAGGAGAGAACATAATAGCAGCAATGCCCGCTCCTCCTCATTGAACTTCACATCCAAACTCATCACCTCAAAACACACCTGACTGAACCTTTGGATATGTGCAACAAGATCTTCGCCTTCGGGCATCCTCAGACTATATAGCTATTTCTTCAACCACAGCTTGTTCGTTATGTTTTTTCCCATGTATGTGTTCTCCAGTCTCTCCCAGAGTCCCTTTACTATACTTTTTGTGTAAACTCGAGCAAAACCTGATCGGCCAAGCACATCCAAATTATGCTAAAAGCAATTTCCTCCAACTCTTTCCAATCCTCAGCACTGATCTTTTTTGGCCTTTCTTTTGTCAAGACCTTGTAGATCTTCTACTGAACCAACAAATCCTTTACTCTTTGCTGTCATAGAGTAAAGTTCTTCTTGCCATCGAACTTCTCAAAATCCACCTTGAATCCACTTGATCCCATGACTTCAAATAAGTTAAAAATAAATCTCTAACATCCTTCACGATCTCACACCAGCAAAACTATCCTTCAAAGAAGATCTAACTAGCTCTAGATCCTCTTTCCAAACTTCTGTATCACCATTCCTCCGTGTAAACAATCTCCATCTCAATCTAGAGATAACTATGAAGTAAACTAGAAGTTTTAGGATAAAATCTAGTGCAACAGATCCTGGATATAATAAACCTTAGGGGTGTTCCTTCCTTCCACGCAATACCGCTCTGATACCAAATGTCGAGAATGCGCGCTCTTCCCACATAGATCGACGTGGCCGTCGTTGATTAGCCAAGCAATAAGAAAGTATTTCTTAGAGATTAATACAGAAGCATAATCAAATAATTCAAGAAATAGAGAAAAAGAGAAGAAGAGATTTTTGGAAGAAAAGAGCTTGTTTTTAGTATATTTCAGCATCCTTACAACCTTGACCTATTTTCAGTATATACTTTATAAAGAGTCAAGTCCAAGCTCATAGAAAAACTCTCTAAATCTAAAAAACCCATGTACACAAAATAATAATCTACGAAAACTGAGCCGGCCCAGTTTCAGACTGAGCCGGCTAACCTACGAGTGAATTTTTATGTACTATGCTAATAGTCCAAAAATGTTGCTTTCTATCTGAATTTTTCTCTGAGACCTAGCCGACCTAGTTTTGGACTGAGCCAGTCCAGTTTTCAACTTAGTCGGCTTAGTCTCAAGGTGAGTCGGCCTAGTTTTTGAACTTTGCTAGGAGAGCTGATTTCTCTTCCGACTCGCTTTCGTCTTTCCATGAACTATCTTCTCATATTTCCAAGACTTAGGAGTGCCACTTCTAAGCTCACAAGGACTATCTTCTATTTCTTTTAAACTCATTATTTTATTTTTTATAAAATATATATTTTTTATAGACATTGTCCTGATACAATGAATGACTTAAATGTTCCTAGTCCTAGTAGAGCTCTTTGCAAGAGATTTGATGATACTAGCCATGTCTTAAACCCAATCCAATCCAAAAGGATCCGCCCAATGAAAACCCTTCAAATTCCTTCCTTGGCTATAACACGGGTGTGAAATGGGCGTTAATAAGAAGCCAAATCCAAAATAGGACTCTAGACTCCAAGTCATCTAAAATTCACGGACTCCAAAGCATTTGAAATCCATGGACTTCACTCCACTTGAAATCCATGGACTTCAAACCAAATGAAGTCCGCTTACCCCTCCTCATCTATAAAAGGGGAGGTAGAGCTTCTAAGGAAGGTATCGGCTAATAGCGCCTATAGGCTTAAGACCTTTGGGTTAAGAGCTTAGGCCATGAGAGCGACTCTCCAACTATCCTAAGAGATTCTTTAGGAGAGTCTAGCCAAGGGAGAGTAGATTTCTAATCTATTCACTCCTACTCTCATCCATATCCCATCACTTCTTCCTTCCATATTTTTCGTTTCATCTCTTCTCCACTCTGTCCGTCCTCTCTATTTCATCTTTTCTCTTTTCCATCCACCATACTATCCTTTACCTACCATTCCATCCTCTAATCTTCCACTCCATCCTCCATTTCCACTACCACCTTGTACATAGGTGTGCAAGTACTATTACGTTAATTTACCAGTGTGCAAGTTTGTATTACTTCATCAGTATGCCGGTTTGTATTTCTTCTTCCATGTGCTAAGTTTGTTCGTGTGCTTTGCTCAAGTGTGCTGTAATATATCAATCTCTTGTAAGAGACTATGTAAGTTTCCTACTTTCATTTCTATGAAGTAATTTTTTTTATGATCTTTTTATTCTGCTCTTTTATTTTGTTTATCATCCTTGTATTTTACATCTGAAATCATGGATTCCATTGATCTGAAACATGGATCAGCATTCAGTACTATGATAGTTATTGAAAAAAATCTATTTTAACAGTCATGGTATCAACCACGATAAAAAGCCAAGGTTGTTACTATAGCAATACTATAGCTTCACTATAGCTATACTGTAACAATTACTATAGCACGAAAGAAAAACCCTTCAATCATGTATTACTATAGCTCTATTGTAACAGTTACTATGCCATAAAAGAAAAACCATCCAATCTTGAAGGGGCTATCTTGAAACACAAGTTAGCTTTTTAAATGCTTTTCTTAAATTAATGCTTTCTTATCTCTTACCTAACCTTATGCTTTGTCATTTCCTTATTTGTTTGATCTATTACTAACTTGTTTTGTCTTATTTGTCTTTTGTTACGTGTTTAGTTTCGTTATGAGTTTGCTTATCTGTTTGCATTACCTTATAAAAAATTAAAAAGCTAGACATTATCTTGAATCATCTTGGGCGTGAACTATCAGGTATATGGTTAAGCAGGCATAACGTATATCTCTAGTTCTCTAGATGAGATTGGTATCTAATATAAGTGGGCGAGATACTGACCCTGTCCCTGATTGATATTAGAGCTTTGTTTATTGGCAAAGCCTTGATATCGATCTCCCAACCAACAAATGGTATCAGAGCAAAGTACAGCTTTTTTATGGGGGAAGAGATGGTATCTAGTTTTGTTCTGAGGCATCAGTCTATTTAACGTCCATTTCACACCCGTGTTAGCTGAGGAAGGCGTTTGAAGGTCGCTAGCTAGGAGACCGATACCAAGGCTTTGTCGATAAACAAAGCTCTAATATCAATTAGGGATAGGGTCAGTATCTCGCCCACTTAGATATCGATCTCATCTAGAGAACTAGAGATATATGTTATGCCCGCATAACTATAAACCTAATAGTTCACATCCAAAATGATTCAGGATAATGTCTAGCTTTTTAATTTTTTATAAGATAAAGCAAATAGATTAGTAAACTCAAAACGAAACTAAACACATAACAAAAGGTAAATAAGACAAAACAAGTTAAACAAATAAGGACAAGACAAAGCATAAGGTTTGATAAGAGATAATAAAGCATTAATTTAAGGAAAGCATTTAAAAATCTAACTCATGTTTCAAGATAGCCCCTTCATAATTGGATGGTTTTTCTTTTGTGGCATAGTAACTATTATAGTAGAGCTATAGTAATATACGATTGGAGATTTTTCCTTTTGTGCTATAGTAACTGCTACAGTATAGCTACAATGAAGCTATAGTACTGCTATAGTAACAATCTTGACTTTTTACCTTGGTTGATACCACGACTATTAAAGTAGGTTTTCTACAATATCACAATACTGAATACTGATCCATATTTCAGATCAATGAAATCTATGGTTTTGGATTCTTGAAATGCATAATGCAAGGATGATAAACAAAATAAAAGAGCAGAATAAAAAGATCATAAAAAAAATTAGTTCATAGAAATGAAAGTAGCAAATTTACATAGTCTCTTACAAGAGATTGATATATTATAGCATATTTGAACAAAGCACACGAACAAACTTAGCACACTGATGAAGAAATATAAACTGGCACACTGACGAAGTAATACAAACTTATACACTGGTAAATTAGCACACTAGCACTCGCACACCTATATACAGGATGGTAGTGAAAATGGAGGATGGAGTGGAAGATTAGAGGAAGGAATGGTAGGTAAAGGATAGTATGGTGGATGGAAAAGAGAAAAGATGAGGTGGAGTAAAGTCAGACGGAGTGGAGAAGAGATGAAATGGAGAAGATGGAAGGGAGAAGTGATGGGATATGGATGAGAGTAGGAGTGAATAGATTAGAAATCTATTCTCTCCCTCGGCTAGACTCTCCTAAAGAATCTCTCAGGATAGTTGGAGAGTTCTCACGGCCTAAAGTCTTAACCCAAAGGTCTTAAGCCTATAGGTGCTATTAGCCGATGGCTTCCTCAGAAGCTCTACCTCTCCTTTTATAGATGAGGAGGGGTAAGCGGGCTTCATTTGGTTTGAAGTCCATGGACTTCAAGTGGAGTGAAGTCCGTGGATTTGAAATGCTTTGGAGTCCATGAATTTTAGATGACTTGAAGTCTAGAGTCCTATTTTGGATTTGGCTCCTTGTAGATGTCTTGTCTACTTTTATGGAATCTTTACTGTAAACTTTTCATCATCCTGTTGTGAAGAATCTCTTCTGTTGACGTCATTTGTCTTCTTATATTTTTGGTAGAGGCATCTTTTGCTTTATGGCACATCATGCTGGTTTAGCATCTCTGAGAATTTTGCCGTTTTAGCTTGATTTGATAGATCTTCAAAAATTTTGAATTATTACTCCCTTTTTAAGAGTAAGATCTACCTGCAAGAAAAAGTTTTTCTACCATTGGTTTGGTAGAGGGTTAGTAAAAATATTTTCTTTTCTCTCCATTCTTTTTTTTTATAAATCTTTGGAGGTAGAAGATCCGGTGTGAGGATGTTTCTTTTTCATTCTGATCTTCTCTTGTACTCCTTTGGGATAATTTTCTAAATGTAATAAGATTTCCCAAGATGTTCCCCAAGCTTCTTATTCATCTATCTCTTCAAAAAGTTTAGTAGTAACCCAGATTCTACCATCTATCCAGCATTTTTGCATCTTTTTATTCTGACCTTGGCGAAAGACTTCAAGGTAGCAGTTTTCTTGGTATTCTTCAAGATTGAAATCCTTGGGAAATTCTTCTTTATCTTTGTCTGTTATCGAAAGATGGTCATCTTCTTCAAAAATACTCACTTCATAGATTTGGAAAGGGTGGACAACTTCTGCTATTTCTCTTTTTTCTATTCCACTAAAGATTTGAACTTTCAATAGATTGCAGAATCTTCTTCTTGCTTCGTAGAGAACATCACAACTACTACCGGGAATATTTGGAGACTTGCAAATGGATCTATGGATATTATTTGAACCAATCCTTTGTATAAAGCTCGTACTTCATCCTTTTTGGTGTAGTCATTGATTAGTGGGAGATATAACTTAGGATAATTCCAACCATCAATGAGAAACATTTGTAGTTCTTCAAGGAGTTCTCTAGTTTCATCAGGTTGAGTTACTCTTTGAAGTATATTTTCAAGAAGTTTAGGAGACAAAAAGTCTTGAGCCTTGTTCCAATAATCAAGCCTTTCTAACTTGACCATTGTTGGAGTCTCAATCAGCCCACAAAGATTATATAAAGTGATCAGATCTAAAGTAATTTCAGTGGATTTTTCTTCAATTGATTTAACCTTTCTCTTTGATTAGATCTAGTATCTTTTCTTCTTCTAAGAGATATTCTGTAAGGGTAGTCATTGCTTTTCTGAATTCCTTCTTTTGGTTTAGTACATGAGTTTGCCATATCCCATTGATTAGGGTATAGCTTTTAAGAGAAAGTCCTGGATTGAAGAACGAGGGAGCAAGATGGGTTTCATTCTGTCCAAAATTGGAGAAAGGAAGGGTAGGATGGGTTTCATCCATTTTCTTAATTGGTGGCCTCTTGGGATGAATTTTTTTGAAGTTTGTTTCCCTACAAAAGTTCATGAGATAAGAAGTCAGGAAGAGAATTACTTTTATCTTTTATATATTCAATATCAAAGTCAAATATTGCAAGTATAGCTTGCCATCTAGCAAAAATTTGTTTGGAAACTAGATTTTTTACATCCTTTTGTAAAACATCTTTTGCTGCTTTACAGTCTATTCTTAGGAAGAATTGCTGGTTTAGCAAGTCTTCCTGGAATTTTGAAATTACTTTTATAATAGCTAGAACTTCCTTATTAATGGTAGAGTAATTTCTTTGAGTATCATTCCATGCTTCTGAAGTAAATCTTATCAATTGTTCCTTACCTTCTTTCTTTTGTTTGAGTATTTCTCCATATCCTTGGTCAGAAGCATCTGTTTCAATAGTTTTGAAGGCTTCACGATGAACAATATTGAGACATGAAAGGCATTTTACCTTATTTTTGATTTTCTTTAAAGCTTGAGTAGGATTTTTGTTCCAAGCTGGAGGATTCTTTTTTAAACATTCTGTTAGAATCTTTCAATCTTTTGCCAGATCTTGACAAAAGTCAGATACATAATTAAGACATCCTAAAAACCTTTGCAATTATTTTTTTATCTTTGATCTCATTTGGAAATTTATCAGCAAATTTTATAACTCTATTTATTAGAGAAATTTGATCATAGTTTATCTTAAATCCCAAAAATTGAATGTCAACTGGGAATAATTTTATCTTTCTTTCAGATACTACCAATCCATTCTTTATTATAGTCTTATAGAAAATTTGTAGATGTCTCCAGTGTTGATCTATATTTTCAGAGAATATTAAGACATCATCAATATACACAATAGTAAAATGAGTGTATGGAAGAAATATTTTATACATATTTTTCTGAAACTCTAATGGAGCATTTTTTAGTTCAAAGGGCATAACATTCCACTCATAATATCCAAATGGAATGGTGAAAGCAGTTTTGTATCGATCTTCTTTCTTAATCTGAATTTTCCAAAATCCTGATTTCATATCAAATTTAGAGTAGATTCTAGAGCCTTGAATTCTTTTTATGAGATCTTGTTTGCTGGGAATCGGATGTCTTATCTATTGTACAACCTTATTTAGAGATTTATAGTTAATCACTAATCTAGGAACCCCTCTTTCTTTTTCAACATAAAAGGCTGCACAGCTCCATGGTGAGGAGCTTTTCCTTATCAAATTTTTCTTGAGTAAAGATTGAATTTCTTCTTTACAAATTTCTAAAAGCCTTTTATTCATTTGAATAGGTCTAGCTTTAGTAGGAATTTTTTCTTCATTGAATTCAGGGATATAGGGTAGGCTAACCTCATGTTTTTTCTTATGCCAAAAGGCAGAAGGAAGCTCAAAGCAAATATTTTGTTTGAATTTATTTTCCAAGGCTAGTAGCTTTTCCTTGAATTTTGGATGAGATAGGATTTTCTCTATCCTAGAGTTCTTAATTTCAAAAGATAATTCATTTAAGAAGTTTTCTTTATATTCAATAGCTTGTTTTAGCTGATTGAGGAAAGATTCTTCTGGCTTAGAGTAGAATTTGATTATTACCTTTTTACCATTTATTTGAGTTGTTATTCCTTCATTATTAATGGTAAAAGGCATAATTAGAGATAAAAATGGATCTCCTAGTATAACTCCTTTTCTAATATTTTCGACCATCAAGAATGATGTTTGAAGACAAGTTTTCCATATACAAACATGAGCCTCAGGAATTTTACAATTAACTTTGAGGCTCCCTCCATTGGTAGCATGGATTTTATGTGTCGATTTTTTGAAGTATCTAGATGGGACAAACCCTTTTCTGATACAATTTATATCGGCACCAGAATCAATAAGAGTTTTATGCTTGAACTTATATCCTTCTTTTAATTTAAATAAGATCTCACAGAACCATTTTTATTTAATATATCTTTCCATAGATCCTATGAAATCATTTGAAGTGTTTTCTTTATTTTCAATCATAAGGGTTTTTCCTCTTGATTGATCTAAAGGTTCTAAGATCTGCTCTAAATCTCGATCTTGTTCTATCTCAATAGAATATTTTCCAAATATTGAACTATTTATTTTAAAGAGACAATTTTAGATTTAATTAGGGCTTGTTTCCTAAGCAAATCCTCGAGATTGGCTTTTTTGCCTTTCTGCTTGGTATTTCTAATTCTTCGAAATACCTCATTAAGATTATAGAATTCTTCAGGGTTTTGAAGAGTTGGTTTAGTCTTTTATCCTTTGATTAAGGAAAAGAACTTTGAAATTTGGATCTCTTTTTCCTCTGGGCTTAGAGAATTAATCATATCCAAAATAAATTATTTTTCATTAGATAATACTAGAATCTCGTTCGAACTTAAATTAGTATGATCATTATCACAACACGAACAATATTCATTAGTATCATCTAATTCTTCCTCTGAGTCTAGGTTTAGACTACTAATAAGATCATTGAGTTTTTCTCTAATCTCTTCCAAGCTATTTTCTTTAGATATTTCCTGAATTTTCTCTTTGATATCCTTAGAATAACATCTTCTTGCAATATGTCCCTTTTTATTACATTTATAACAAATGGAAAGTTCAAATTTTCTTAATCTTTTAATTTTTCTTTTACCCTTATTAGGCTTAGGATCAGACCTTTCAGAGTTCATCCTTGTTTAGGAATCTTCTGAGATTTTCTTCCAAAATATTTTTTCTTATCTTCTTTAGACGGTTTTTGTCTCTTCAGATAAGATTTTTCTAGTTGAAATCCAAACTGCTGATAGAAATCACCTAGTTCTTTCTTTTCAAGTAATTTTTCTTTCTTTAATTGATCTCTAATTTTCAAATCATTGCAGAGTTTAGATCCCACAAGTTGAATTTGTCCTAAGAAACCTAAAGCAAACCTTATAATAGTCTATTGAAGGAACCAGATCTAGGGTTTTACAGGTAGATCTTGAAAACTTTTTCATGATCTTGCAACAGAAGACTTAAATAAATTAAATATTTATTTAAATTAATATATAAATTTCTAGATCTTAGATCTATTACATGATCAAGATATAATACTAAATCAAAAATTAAAATCAAATAAAAAAGTAAAAGGTTGATCAAATCAACCTAGATCTATACTATATTAAATGCAGGTATGAAGTTTATAGATCATATCTATTACCTGAGCAAGTTAGACGTTCTAACTTATTGATCTTGGGCTTGAGGATGATGTCATGAGCTGTCACATGCGTCCACCTCTATGGAGTTCATCCAC
>QRFJ01000183.1:1001091-1040766 GCA_006176705.1 Cocos nucifera
GTAATAGCTTGCTTCTTTCTCTGCCTGTTCGGATCCAAGAAGGCAATGTACTGCGGATAGTTCCTCTTTCAGTGCCTCCGTTTCTTGCAAAAGAAGCATTCAGCTTGACTCTTATTGGGCTTGATGTTCTTAGTCATGTCCTGCACTGATGTCCCAGTCTGAACTTGCACCTTCTTTGTTTTCTTCTTCTTGTTCTTCTTTTCTTTCTTAAAGGATCGAGAACCAGAAGACAAATCTCCCACTAAGTTCACCGACTCTTTATGGAGCTGGTGATCTTCTCAAAGTTCTGAAGTAACCCCAGTAAGCCATGGTAGTTTATTTCAGACTTTGTCATTCTGTAATGAGTAAGGAAAGAGAGATAGGACTTTGGCAGCGAGTTCAGTATTGCATCTTTTTCAAGTTATTCATGCAAGAAAAAGTTGAGTTTGCTCAAGCACTCTATCAGCTTGATCAAATATAGTACATGATCAATGACAACGGCTCCGTCCTACATTCTAGCATTGAAGATGGTGCAACTAGTCTTGTGCCTCTCAATAACATTGGGTGTACCAAAATAATCCTCCCACTTGGAGCATTTCATTTAGCTGAGCTATCTCAAACCTACGACTGAACTCATCGCTTATCGCAGCTAGCATAATATAGTGCACCAAGATTCGATCACTAAGCCACTTCTGATAAGTGTCTCTAACTATTCCATGTGCATTGGCAGCTGGCTCCTCAGGTGTAGGATCCATCAGCACATATAGGATCCATTCATGCTCTAAGACAATCTTCAACTTTCGGTACCATCTACCGATGTTGGGTCCCACCAACCTATCATTGTCCAACAATGATCGGAGTGATAGAAAAGTGACCATGTATGCACAAAGAAAAATCAAAACCTAATTAGTAATTGATTCGTTAAACCTAAAAATTTGGACTTTAATCAAAAAGTTTCTCCCACTATTTTATTCGAATTGGTAGCCTCTACCTCCAATTCGAGGAATTATCCTAATTCCTTAGTGGGTACTAGAATCCACATAGACTGCACACGAGCCCAACTTTGGTTGGCCCACCTATGTACATCTAAGGGTAGGTTCATAATCAATTATTTCTTCAAACAATTTTTAATAATTAAATTTTGCCTCAGGCCCTGATCAGTTGGCTTTGGCCTTCTCAGAAAAGGATCCAGTTAGGTCCAACCATTAACATGACCATACTTGGCCCATCCAATCAATGAATGATCAGGCCCAACTTTGGTTGGCCCACCTAACCATCATTTAGAAAGATGTATCCAAGAGATCATATAATGAATGATAATTCCATCAATCGATAAGCACCAGGCCTTTGGGCCTCTAATGATTATCCAACTGATGGACTTATTATCATCCATTTTAATGAGAGGCTATGATTCAGTTATCATATAACTATTTTATTTTAGGAATCTAATAATTTTAAAGGATTTAATTTATAGAAGCAAGTAGGTCAGATTAACTAGCTTGTCATGATCCTCCCACAAACTTCACCAAGTTGGCTTAAGGGAGACTATTAATAGGCTGTTCTAGGAGCACCTAAATCAGTCAAACTAATTTACCTAGCTGACATGGGTTAGCTCAAATAGTTAAGCGATCTGATCAAAATATAATCTCATCAAGAGGTCAGGTTAGTTCGATCAGTGGAAGGGTCTGGCAGGCTTGGCTTAGACACCATCAGAAATGGTCAGGTAAGCGGACTGCCAATTAAAAACCACTGATCTAGTTTACCTTAGACACCAACTGGTTTAATTAGTTTCAATTAGATCAACCTAATAGTTCGTGTTAGACTGCATAGCCAAGAATCAAGTCCATCTTGGGTCTTGTTAAAGATATGAGCTTGACCAACTACAACTATTGCAATTGATCTAGAGAATCTTTGACCTAATCTAAGATAACAATTGATTAGATTTAGTCAATTCTCTAATTAAATTTATTCTTTAATCTAATCCTAGGTCTAATCCAATTAATGGACCTAATCCTCACTAACCCACATAGGATCTTCAATTTACAATCCTAGAACTTAATCAAATAACTTCTTAATTCTTAATTAAATTTTGCCCTGAGGGTTGGAGTTTGGCTTTTCAAAAATAGTTTTCATGTTTGTAAAATATTTTTACAACATGGTTCTATCAACCAAGTTGCATGTTTGATTCATAATCAATATGCAAGTAACATAAACATGAATCTACTTTAGATCTAATCTAAACAGGTTCATGTAATTGAAACAGTTTCAATAATAATCAATCATAAATCTTTCTGAATCAAATCTAACATATTTATGAAGATTAAAACTAGATTAAAATATTTTTAATTAGATCATAAAATTTTTTAGATCTAATCTAAAATTTTATGATCAATATTTTAGATCAGCACGTACTAGGACAATCTATTCACTATAAGAGGTAAACGTTACAATAGGACAACCTTATGACAGTCCGTGCAATCTAAAATATTTTATTTTTAGATTTAAAATTATTTTAAATCTATTAAATCATAAATAAAATTAGATCAAATTTAATAAATTTATAATTAGAGTCAGATCATCATGAATTAGGATAATCTTTTTACTGTAAGAGATAAACCTTATAGCAGGACAACTTTATGGCAGTTCGTAAGATCTATATTTTTTTTATTTTTTAATTTTAGATTTAATAATTAGATTATAAATTATATCTAATCTAAGAAATAATCTAAACATGCATAAAAATTATGTAATAATAACCTTGCTTTGATACCAATTGAAGGAACCAAATCTAGAGTTTTTATAGGTAGATCTTGAAAAAGTTCAAGATCTTACAACGAAAGACTTAAATAAATTAAATATTTATTTAAATAAATATATAAATATCTATATCTTAGATCTATTATATGATCAAGTTATGATATTAAATCAAAAATTAAAATCAAATAAGAAAGTAAAAGATTGATTAAATCAACCTAAATCTATACTACTTCAAATGCAGGTTTGAAGTTTATAGATCATATCTATTACCTGAGTAAGTTAGATGTTCTAACTTGCTAATCCAATCTTGAGGATGATGTCATGATCTGCAAATGCGTCCAATCTCTAGGAGTCATCTATATGAGCCTACGATCTCTGATCTGATGTCCGATGTAGGAAATCGACACAGCATGCAAGTACTATGTTGATCCTTCTTTGACGGTCAATCCGATGTTCCTTTCTTCAAAATTTGGACTATTCAAAATATGAGAAGAAAGATGAGAGCTTACTAATCTAAGACTCTCTCAGAAAAAAACTTAAAAAAGGAGGAGAGATTGAAAATAAAATAGCCCTAGAAGAAGACCCTCTTCTTCTTCTCTTTTCTCTCACCTAGACACCTAGTTTGGTGCCTATGGAATCCCCATGGCCAAGGACCCTCTTTCTCTAATTTTTGCACACCCCAAACCTCTTCCTAAACTCTATATTTTATAAAAAAATTAGAATAAAATTCATCCAATAAATAGAGAAAAAGAAGATTCCAAGTTAAATCAAAATCCTAGACTAGGAATGTCCAAACATGGAAAGTTGTTGGGGCACCCAACTCTTGGGCGCCTCCTCCACAATTATTGGCGTGGACCAGCAAAAGAGGATGCATAAAAAAAGAGATTATTTTCATAAAATAAAAAAAATAATTAATTAAAAGAAGGGGCGGCACTCAAGGGAAGGTGTTTTGGTCAATAAGGATTCTATCTCATAGAATCCTAAGCAAAACTAGCTCCTCTTTTGACTTGGTCTTCCAAAAATTGCCTTATGAGAAAAGAAGGAGAGAAAGAGGGTGTGAGAAGTCATGAAATTAGAGAATTTTCATGTAAGAAATAAAATAAAAAAGGGCATGGGGCATGAGGATTAAGTGGCGTAAGTGATAGGGAGTCCTAGTCACAGTAGGACTCCTATTTTGACTTGGTCAAACATGATATTTTAATCAAATAAAATCAAGATTAAACCAATTCAATTAAATAAGATCCTAACCCATTTAAGAACTTAATTCAATTAGATTAAATCAAATTTAATTTTGATTTATTTTCTAATTAAATTAGAAAATTGGGTTAATCTGAATCCTAGTTAGACTAGGACTAGTTCTTCCTTGCACTTGGCTTATCCAGTAAACCAATTGAACTCGATCCAATTAAGCCCAAACCAAATCTAGTTAAATCATATTTAATTAGACTTAATCTCAATCTATTGGCTTAATCAAATTAAGCTAATTATCAATCCAATTGCTAATCAATCCTCCTGCAATACTTGCATTAGGTTAAACACTAATCGTATTGATTGTTTAATCCTAGAACGATTCTTAATTATTGATCAACCATTCGATGAGATCATAAGCTCTAACGTGTATGACCTCATAGGTTTGAACCTAAGTCGGTAGCATAAAAATAAATTTTTATACCAATCGAAGTGATCATCTAGCAATGATATCCGATGATCGGATAGATCGAAGGTGTAGAATCCATGCGGATATAGTTTCCATATAATTCATCCCCTTGATCACAATGCTCGTAGGATACCTCAGAGTTCAACTATCAACTCTGAACAGGTTGTCCACATTATATTTCAAAATATCAAATCTATCTGATGGATTATCCTAACCAAAGTTTTGCTATATTGAAATACAGTGATACATTCTTCTCCAACTCTTGGAGTGGTCAATTTCATCTTGATCACACTCCAACTTTGTAAGCATTTGACTATGCTCAAAAGCCTTCTATTGCTGAATTAAAAATTTAGTTAGTTTGGTACCAAAGCATAGTGAGTTGCTTGCAAGTCATTGAGGTGATCTCAGGTCTAAGGGATACTTATACCTATATCCCACCAAAGACATTCTCGATAGTAGAATGCTCTAGAGTTGGTCACGTTCAATGACGATGTATCCATACATCTCACCTGTATACCATACCAGTATTTTCATACTCCTTGGTTAAGAGGACAACCAACCTATATGGCATATACGACCTATGCTCAATAAACGTTGTTGTCCTAATTAACAACCTATCATTTGGTTGCGAATCAATTTAAGGATTAATCGATAAATCCTCTCTTTATCAAAACTAAATAGTCCTAAGAACTTCATCACAACAATGGTGTTCATTAGAAGATGTAAATTTATGATGAAAAAAGATGCCAAAATATTTTTATTAATTAATAAATTAATTATAATATCTCAACCATCAACAGGCTGATGATTGGCTTTGGAACACAATTCCCATCATCTATTTCTCAGAATTATCATAGACTTTACAGGCATTAGAATGCATTATCATTTGATGATAAATAATAATGATTTGGTATTCTAAAATTCCAACAATATTCCATTCGATTAGGCTTCTACCATCAAATTGGACAGTTGTTGTAGTATCACGTGTTTCTTCAAACTGCAAATCCACAATGATTGATCTAGGACAATAATTTCTAATCCTAGAACCTAACAATAAAGATTTAGAGATCTTGTTAATCTTATTTATATGCTTAGTGTTTTCTAGGATATTATTAACTAATTCATTACAATCTTCAGATTTAATCGATATTTTCTTATCAGATTTTTCTGATGAATATCTTCTTCATCCTTGGAGAGAAGTGGTTCTCCATAGGACTTAAGAACATCAGAAAGCTCTTTGGATAAATGGTTTATTTTATCCTTGAGCTTAAGAGAAGGTATTTTACTATTGAGCTGGTTTATAGGATCCTCTGAATAGGACGATTCAGAAAGTTCTAGCTTTCTATCAGAATCTTGGTATTCCTCTGAAAAGGATGATCCTGATTTTATTCCAGAATTCATCTCTTGAGGATTAGTTATAAGGATAATCTACTCATGAGAATTTAGTATAGGAAGAACCTCTAGTAGGACAGCCTTTGTGGAGTCTAGGAAAGATTCCTCAATGTTTTGTGATATTTCATTTTGTTCTTTATGGGGCAATTCCCTAGTTGAATTTTCATTAGAATCTTCTGATAAATCTTTTAATTCCTTTGTTTGTATTCCCATATAATAGGCAGTTTTGATAGAGCTTTGTTGTTCCATGGTTGCAGCTGAGCTCCCACGAAGAAAGAGCAGACCTTTTCAAAGGTTTCTGGATCTTGTATGTGGATGGCTCTTTTAATGCTTTCGATGTAGGTGCTAGACTGATCCTAGTCAATCCTGAAGGGGTCATCACCGAGTATGCACTATGCTTTGAGTTTCTTGCAATGAATAATGGGACCGAATATGAACTTTGATAGCATGACTAAGGATAGCCAAGGCAGTGGAAGCAGATCTTTTCTAAGTGTATAGCGATTCTCAACTGGTAGTCAAACAAGTCAGTAGCAGTTATGAAGCTCGAGAGGAAAGTATGATAAAGAATCTGGAGAAAGTGAGAAATTTGGTTCAGTCCTTCAAGAGTTTCGGCATCCAAAGGATTTCGAGTGGAAAACACTAGAGCCGACCTTTTATCCAAGCTGGCCACACTTGCCCCCAACGAACTTCCTAAAGAAGTATACTTTGAAGTGTTGAAATGCCTGAGTATGGTAGAGCCATTGTCTACAATGCAAATTGATCATGAGCCTTGCTGGATCGATCCATTGATCGCTTGTCTCAAAGATGGGATACTCCCCTATGATCTGAAAGAAGCTCAAAAGCTGAGAAACCA
This sequence comes from Cocos nucifera, assembly GCA_006176705.1. Lineage (NCBI taxonomy): Eukaryota > Viridiplantae > Streptophyta > Magnoliopsida > Arecales > Arecaceae > Cocos > Cocos nucifera. The sequence continues at coordinate 1,007,730 of QRFJ01000183.1, forward strand.
AGCCTTCCCATATATTCTGCATGAAGGTAAGCTATACAAAAGGTCATTCTTCTTGCCACTTTTGAAATGTCTCCAACCTTCTAAAGCTAATTTTACACTATGAAAAGTGCATGAAGGAAACTGTAGGAGCCATCTGGGTGCCAGATCCCTATCTCACAAGCTACTTCAGTAAGGGTATTATTGGCCAACTATGCATCATGATTGTCTCGAGTATGTTAAAAGATGTGACTGCTGCTGGAGAAATATAAATATACAAAAGCAACCAGCTTCCAAGCTTACATTCTTGAGTGCCCCTTGGCCATTTATGTAATGGGGGATGGATATACTTGGCCCCTTCCTGATGGCATCTAGATAATGAAAGTTTTTCTTAATTGCGATCAACTACTTCACCAATGGATCGAGACCGAACCCCTAGCAAAAATTATAGAAGCCAAAGTATAAGACTTTGTTTGGAAGTTGATTATTTATAGGTTTGACCTACCCCAAACCCTTGTAACAGATAATGGATGATAGTTTTCTAGAACAAGATTTGTCGAGTTTTACGAGGACCTGAATATTTCTTATAATTTTACATCAGTGGCTCATCTACAGGCAAACGACAAAGTCGAGGTGACCAATAGAACCCTGCTTTAGGGCATCAAGGCAAGACTCGAGAAAGCGAGGGAGACTTGGATAGATAAACTCTATCATGTACTCTAGGCATACTAAACTATCCAGAGATTGTCAACTAGGGAGACACCATTTGCCTTAGCCTTCGAAATAGAGGCAGTCATCTCGATAGAACTTAAGCTTCCGTTAGTGCTAGTTGTTGAATTTAATGAGCAGCAGAACTCACAAGACATCAGAGCTAACCTCGACCTGTTGGAGAAAAAATGAGAGGAGGCCTAACTTTGCATGGCTACTTACAGGCGAAGGGTGGCCCGATACTATAACTCTAGAGTCAAAGACAAAGTATTCAGAGTGGGAGATATAGTGCTTCGACGAGCAGCCATATCTCAGCCTTAAAATCATGAAAAGCTCATCCCAAATTGGAAAGAACCCTTGAGGTCAAGAAAGTTGTCCGATCCGGGATGTATTACCTGAAGGAGATCAGAGGAGCCGATCTACCCCGACCATGGCACTCAAAAAATCTATGGATGTATTATCGATAACTTGGTCGTAATAAAATCCCTATACTTTACACTCCAATCCTTGTTACAAATCTATAATGGTGGAAAATGACTTTTCAAATTTAACCGTGCAACGAAGATAGCCACGTTAGGAATAGAAGGAGAATCTCATCCTAACGTGAGCAAAGCTAAATGCCTCATTAATCTAAGATGGATGAGGGGAGAGGCCCTTCTAGTAACCCTAATGTGCCCTTACAGCCACGTTAGGAGCAGGAGGAAATCTCATCCTAACGTGAGCAAAGCCAAAGACCTCGTTAATCTAAGACAAGATGAGGAGAGAGGCCCTTTCAGCAGTCCTAATGTGTTTCTACAACCATATTAGAAATGGAAGGAGAACCTCATCCTAATGTGAGCAAAGCCAAAGGCCTTGTTAATCTAAGATGAGATGAGGGAAGAGGCTCTTTTAGTGGCCCTAATGTGCCCCCACAGGCACGTTAGGAGCGGGAGGAGAACATCATCCTAACATGAGCAAAGTCGAAGGCCTCATTAACCTAAGATGAGATGAGAGGAGAGGCCCCTTCAGCAGTCCAAATGTGCCCCTAAAGCCACGTTAGGAATAGGAGGAGAATCTTGTCTTAATGTGAGAAAAACTAAAGACCTCGTTAACCTAAGATTAGATGAAAGGAGAGGCCCTTCCAGTGGCCCTAATGTGCCCCTATAGTCCTGTTAGGAATAGGAGGAGAACCTCATCCTAACATGAGTAAAGCGAAGACCTCATTAATCTTAGATGAGATAAGAAGAGAGGCCCTTTTAGCGGCCCTAATGTGCCCCTACAGCCATGTTAAGAACAAGAGGAGAACCTCATCCTAACATGAGCAAAGTGAAGACCTTGTTAATTTTAGACGAGATGAGGGGAGAGGCCCTTCCAGCGGCCCTAATGTGCCCCTACAGCCATGTTAGGAATAGAATGAGAATCTCGTCCTAATGTGAGCAAAGTAGAAGGCCTTGCTAAACTAAGATGAGATGAGGGCAGAGACCTTGTCAACGGCCCTGATGTACCCTTACGAATGTGCAAGGAGCAGAAGAGAACCTCATTCTAATATGAGGAAGGCCAAGGCCTCATTAATCTAAAACGAAGGAAAGGGAAAAGCTATACCGACGGCTCTTATATGTGTCCCCCCTTTGGCTACGTCAAATACAAAAGAGGAAACCTGACCCTAGTTCGTAGAAGGGATCCCAGCTCGGCATCCGCAACAAGCATCTCATTAGAAGATAAAGCAAAAAAAATGAGATGAAGAAAGCGAAGCCATTAACTAGCATCAAATCCATGTAAGACAATAATGAAAAAGGTACCATTTTATTGCAAATATTAAGTTCATTATAAGCAAAATAAAGATCAGCAAGATTGATTACACAAGAATATAAGTCCGTTACAAGCAAAATAAAGATCGACGAGATTGATTACATGAGAATATAAGTCCATTACAAGCGAGATAAAGGTTGGCAAGATCGATTACATAAAAAAAAAGAAGAAGAAAAAAAGACTGAAGTCCTAAGATGGATTAGACTCCTTAGATTTCAAGCTGGTGGCCCCAGCCATCTGTTAGATATGTGTGCCCAAGAAGCCAGAATTGACTGACACTTGTAATACACTTCTAGGCACAAAATTATAATTTTGACTATAAATAATAAAATGGGTTATTTTCTATCATAAATGTATATTTAGTGTCTATGATACATCCCTTGAGTTAATGATAATGATAATTCTTATTTTTAAGAGTTGAAAATTTAAGACAAGAATTTGCATTATTAACTCATAAAATGCTCCTGATCGTAGGATCATCATAAGGATGGTGATTGATTTGAAAGGTTGGTATTTATAGTAGATGAGTCTTGAGTCTACGGTGTGGAGACACCGGAGCGAGAGTATAGATATTCGTTAGAAAATGAGGGTACTGAGCGTGATCACCTCGAGTAGTCATAAGAAAGTCTACCTTCTCGTCGATGACTGACTTGAAGCTACAGTGGTGTGCATGGTTCTTTGACCTGAGGTGCATCGACAGTTCACCTTAAGGATGTTATAGTTTGACTACACCATAACTCGGTCTCCTAGTCATTCAGAATCCTGAGGTGTATGTTGGCTATAGCATGTTCATTGTAGGAATTGGATTGCACTAAGAAAGAATCTATCTACCTCGGTGGATGAGGAGCAGCCCCATGATGATCATGAGAATCAAGTCCATAAGCCCATGGCCATGGCAGAGTGAAATAATAGAAAGAGTTTCTATTAAGGTTTTCATATCGGACATGAATCGAATGATTAAATCATATGATAGAAATTAGGGTTTGATGAGTTCACCTTAACCCTAATCTGATCAGAGCTCAAGATAGAAGAACTTAATCACACAAGTAGCTGCATTGAAAGATTCATTTTTAGTTTTGATGGATTGTCAGCATATACTGCTAGGTGTCATAGGTGGATTTTGGGAGCAATAAGAATGATTTAGATGATTGATCATTCTAGTTGTTTGAATCAGAAGAGTTCTGATCCATCAAAAGAAGTTTCGATGATGTCGATGATGGAGATCACGACATATCCCATTACCATATAAAACTAAACCTAACTGGGTCACACAAATAAGAGTTTGGATTTGGATATCATCAATTGTACTAACTTAGTTCAATTGATTTGAATTAAATTCAATTAGGTTCAAGAAAATTGTACTAGCACACGATTGAGCCTAACGTTCTCCTTTTATTATCATTAAAAGTTGTCTTGACTGAGCTAAATTAGTTTGTGCTCACTCAGGTACCTTTACTTGGTCTGATTAGAGCTTATCTAAGTTAGAAAAGGGTTGTCTTAATTTATGAGATAAATTTGAGATAATGCTTGCCATTTTTCGTCACCTGCTAATTTCTATCCTTTGACTTTGGTCAAATGTTGACCTTTGACCCTTGGACATCTGCCCATGTGTCATGTTGAAAATTGAAAAGAAGGGGGTGCATGCCTAGGGAGGCGTGCGCCCATGGATAGGGACGATTGGAGTCCCATACGGATGGGACTCCAGGTTGCTTCTTGATTTTTACTTAGGTGACCCCTAGCTATAGATTTTGACCAGTCTTAGGGACCATCTAAGGATGAATTTATGGAGCTCTCATCTGATTAGATCAGGTGATGTCATCCTACCAATCAGATTTAGATCTGATTGCATGAAGCAATATGATTAGCCAGGATGATGTGGCACTACATGGCGCAGTAGGATCTATATAAACCCTATCTGCGCCACACTTTGAAAGTATTCCCTCTTAGCCACACCCTAAGACTGCCCCTCTCCCTCCTCCATGCCATCTTCTGATCCTCTCTCTCCTCTCCACGCCCAAAGAAAGTTGGGCTTCAGTTTGGTACGATCCAGGCAAGAGAAAGTTGACGAGAAAGGAAGAAGGCAGCACTGCTGCAAAGACAAGTGCTGATCTTCAGAAGAAGTTTTGAAGATCCTCCAAATTAGATCCAGATCTAATTTTTGGAGAGGTGATAAAGAAGAAAAAGATCTCTAGATTCAATCCAAGTGGATATTGGTAGAGGCTAGGCGCTTGCATGGCTAGATCCAAAATCTCAGGCAATTAGCAGAATCATCAAAGAGTAATCAGATTATCCAACATTAAGGTATAATTATATCAGATTTAATTTACTTTTATTTTTATTTATTAGATCTATAAAATCAAATTTAAAATATCTCATATCTGATCTAGATCTATAGGAGAATTTTTGAAATATCTCTCTTGATCCGATCAGATCTGAATGAACCTGATCCAAGAAATCAAGATTTTTTCTTCAATTGGTATCAAAGCCAGGTTCTCTAAAATATTTAGATCTAATTTTTTTATTTAAAAATTAGATGATTTTAGATGTCACATGAGATGTGATTAGATCTAAAATCAAAAAAATTAAAATTAAATAATATAGATCTAAGTTCTACAATATGCATGACTAGTTGTAAAATAGAATAGTTCTATACGTAGTCTTGCATGATCATGATTTAATTTGATTAAATTATAATTTTAGATCTATTTATTTTCTATTTTTTAATGATTATAAATATTATAATAAGATCTAAAAAATAAAAAATAAAATTATTTAATTTTTAGATCATATCAGATATGATGAATGCATGTTTAGACTAGTTGTAGAATAGTTCTACATAATTATCTAGATTAGAATTTATTTTAATGTGATTAATTTAAATCTAATTTTTTAGATAATTATAAGATAATTTAGATCTAAAAAATATGGAAGATATGATACATGAAATGTATGCAAAACATGTATAAAGTTAGATCAATTTTTATATATGAGATATATGATGTAGATCTAACTAGTTTTGTAGATTTATATTTCTGATTAAGATGTTCCCCTTGGCCGTCTGGTCATAAGAACAAAGTAGAGTTTAAATATCCTCTCCTTCCATTCGATGGAGTGTTCTTATGATGTATAGGGGTGCTGCGCGTTCGTCCTTAATCAGAAATCAAAAACTTACTTTCTGCAAAATTCTAAATCCTGAAATCCTATGATTTTATTTACATGTTTTATTTATGAACCCTAACTTAATTAAGAATTAAGATTATGAAATATTAATTAAATATAAAATTGAGAATTTTAGATCTAAGATATATTCATAAAATTAGGTTTGGGCTTGGGTAGCTCAATTAGGTCTAAGCCGTTGATCAAACCGAATCAAGAGTTGGTTAGATGGAATCAACAGTGCTTAAATTGACTAGCCTAATAGGATTAAGTCTGGGTCAAGATCAAGTCATGTGAGTGATCGATCAAGCTAAGAGCTAATTAGGCTCAATGGTTAGAGTTTGGATTGTAGGCTAACCTGATTGTTTCTAGCTCAATAATTTGGTGTCTAAGGTAAGTTTGGCAGATATGACCGACTAATTTTTGATTGGGAGCTACTCGAATCGAATGCATTCTTGTCGAGTTAATGGCATATTCCTTCCACCGGTCTCACTTACCTGGCCATGTTTGTTGACTCAGTTCTGATTTGAGGTGGTCAATAATTTGAGCTAACCCATGCCACTAGGTTAGTCATAATGGTTATGACTATATCAAGTCTAATTTAATGAGACCTAAATCAAATCCTCCTAAGAAAAGATTAAGATCTTCCACCATTGTAGATGTGCAGGCCCTTCTTGAGGTTGATTATTCTCGACTGGTTACGGTGGTTCAACTGCACCAAAAAAACACAACCATGTCTATTAGGCATTGGATGCTACGGGCTGGGATTAGGCTCAATATTCTGGATATGGTGAGAGACTCAATTAGAAATCCAATCTGTGCAAATGGTGGGTTTGACTTAACTAAGGAGTGGATCAATATTTCGGACACGATGAGATTCATGAATTAGAGATCAAGTTTGGGTGCATAATGATTGAAAAATTATTAAACAAAAGTTGTTCACTCATTGGCTAACCCATCACCAATAATTGTTAGGTGCAGTGATGAGTCAGTGGTGGGACCGCACCACTCACTAGAAATCATTAATCATGAAGATTTTTGCATCTCTATAGAGGGAGTGTAGGGATCCAAAAAAATAGTGGAAGCTAATTTATTTAAAAATAAAATTCTTAAATAAATTGATTAAGTCTTAATTATAATATCTAACTAGAAATTCTGACTCTCTATAGAAAAATGTCTGCATCTAACCCACTAACACAAATCCTGAACACCTATAGACTGACCGAACCAAATTACAAGGATTTGCTTCGAAACTTCAAAATTATTTTGGATTTCGAGAAGTTAACTCATGTATTGGACCAGGACCCTCCCACCTTACCAGCCCATCCATTCGCTGAATAGAGAGCGTCTCTGGATAAGTGGATGGACGAAGATAACAAGATCAGATATTACATGTTGGGCTCACTGTCTGATGAACTTCAGTGTCAATATGAAGATATCAGGACTGCTCGCCAAATGTTGGCTCACCTGCAAGAGATGTTTGGTGAATAGAGTCGCACAGCCAAGTATCAAGTCACTAAATGACTATTCAAGGCTAAGATGCGTGATGGGCAGTCAGTTCAAGATCATTATTTGATGATGATCAAGAATTTAGAAGAGCTTGAGAAGCTCAGAGTGAAGTTAGACTTGGATCTATAGAATGACATAATTCTGTAATCTTTGACTGATGCATATGGGCAGTTCATCATGAACTACCATATGCATAAACTTTAAAATTTCTTAGTCAAACTTATGAACATGCTGGTTACAGCTGAGCTTTCCATGAAAGGTTCTAAAGGCTCAATGCTTGCTATGGAATGAACTTCTTCCAAGAGAAAATCTTTTGAAAAGAAGAGAAAGTCTGTGAAAAAGCAGAAGGTGGAAGGAGGAAAAAGAAGGCCACTGATAAAGAAAAGTATTTTCATTCAACAATGACGGCCACTGGAAGCGGAACTGCCCTACATACCTGGCCACCTTGAAGAATAAGAAGAAGGCAAGTTCTTCTAAAGGTATGCTCGTTATTGAGTCTAATCTTATGGTTTCTTCTGCATCCAGTTGGGTGCTTGACTCTGATTTTAGTGCTCATTTGTGCACTTTCATGCAGGATCTTGAGGATAGCAGGAGGCTGAGGGATGGTGAGATGATCCTGCGCGTCAAAAATGGAGCAAGAGTTGCTGCTGTGGCTGTGAGAACATATCTTCTTTGACTACCATCTGGTTTAGACTTAGTTTTAAAAGACTGTTATTATATGTCTATAGCAAGTAGGAATTTGATTTCTATTTCTTGCCTTGCATTAGAAGGCTATATAATTAGTTTTCTTAAGGATCATTATAATATTCTTTATAAAAGAAATAAAATTATAAGTGGTTTTCTTATTAACGATTTTTATCAGTTACATGTTGATGTATCTACTTTTAATATTGAGTAAAATATGAATACCATGAAATGACCTAGGGATAGTCCAAACGATAGGTATCTATGGCACCTAAGACTAGATCATATAGCAGAAGATAAGGTTAATAAATTGGAGAAAACCAGGCTATTGAGTTCATTGACTTTCGAGTCATATCCAATTTGTGAATCTTATCTTCATGGTAAAATGACTAAGCTCCCTTTTGTAGGACATAGGAAAAGGGCCATGGATCTTCTTGCCCTAGTACATATTAATGTGTACGGCCCATTTGATGTGCCGACTAGAGACAACTTTATCTACTTTATAACCTTTACCGATAATTTATCTAGGTATGGGTATGTGTATCTTATGAGATACAAGTTTGAAGTTTTTGAAAAGTTCAAGAAATTCAGACATGAAGTAGAAAAGCAAATAGGAAAACCCATTAAGGTTCTTCGATCAGATCGAGGAGGTGAATACCTTAGTCGAAAATTCCTGGACTATCTCAAGGAAAATGGAATATTCTCTCAATGGACTCCACCTGAAATACCTCAACTCAATGGGATTTCAGAACGGAGGAACTAGACTCTATTGGATATGGTCCGATCCATGATGAGCTTCACAGACCTTCCTGATTTTCTTTAGGGACACTATTTGTTAACTGCAATATACTTACTGAATAGGGTTTCCTCTAAAATCATTCCTACCACACTGTATGAGATATGGCATGGTAAGAAATCAAGTCTGAGTCATCTCAAAATTTGGGATTGTCCGACTCATGTCAAAAGACAAGTTAGACTTTAGGTTCTGCAGAGCTTGATTTATAGGATATTCTAAAGGGTCATTAGGATATTATTTCTACATTTCAGAAGATCACAATATGATTGTGAGTCGACATACCATCTTTCTTGAAAAATAGTTTGTTCAAGATAGCAGCATTGGAAAGCAGATCAAGCTCGAGGAGAAAGTCTCACAAGAGCAACGAGCTAAGGACCAAATGGAACCAAATCAGGTTAAGCCAATCCAATCACTACCTCCTCCACCTCATAGATCGGAAAGGGTTTTCCATCCTCCTGAGAGGTACTTAGGTACTATTTCAGAGGAAGTAGAGAAAATGTTCCTCGTAGGTAATGGGGTTCATGGTGATGATCCCAAAACCTATAACGAGGTGATATCAGATATCGACTCTGAGAAATGGTTAGAGGCAATGAAGTCAGAAATTGACTCGATGCACTCAAACCAAGTCTGGACCTTGGTAGATCCACCAGAAGGTATAGTACCTATTGGATGTAAATGGATCTACAAGAGAAAGATTGGTGCAGATGAAAATGTGGAGACATTCAAAACTAGATTAGTGGCAAAAGGTTATAGTCAATGCGAAGGCATTGACTATCAGGATACCTTTTCGTCAGTAGCTATGCTTAAATCCATTTGCACATTACTTGCTATTGCAGTCTATTTCGATTATGAAATATGATAAATGGACGTGAAAATGGAATTCTTAAATGGATATCTTGAGGAAGATATCTATATGGAATAGCTGCTAGATTTCACATCTAGTGATGATGATCACAAGGTATGCAAGCTGCAAAGATCCATATATGGACTTAAGCAAGCATCTCGGAGCTGGAACACTCATTTTAATGATGTAATCAAATTATTTGATTTCATCAAGAACGAGGACGAACCATGTGTCTTCAAAAAGGTCAGTGGGAGTGCTGTTGTCTTTCTCGTATTGTACGTGGATGACATCCTCCTTATTAGGAATGATATTTCCATGTTGACCATAGTTAAAATATGGTTATCTAAAGAATTCTCCATGAAAGACCTAGGAGAAGCATCCTTTATTCTAGAAATTAATGTCTATAGTGATAGACCGAATAGAATGCTAGGACTTTCACAGAAGATGTACATAGAGGAAGTGCTAAAGAGGTTTAGCATGAAAAACTCTAAGAAGGGTTTGGTACCCTTCAGACATGGCATTCATCTTTCCAAGAAGATGTGCCCTAGCACACATAAGAAAATAGAATGAATGAGCAAGATCCCTTATGCTTCAGCAATAGGGAGCCTCATGTATGCCATGTTATGTACACGACCTAATATAGCCCATGCTGTGAGTATCACAAGCAGATATCAGTCAAATCCAGATGAAGAATACTGGACTTCTGTAAAATGTATCCTTAAGTACTTGAGAAGAACTAAGGATATGTTGTTGGTCTTTGGTAATGGAGAACTCTAAGTCTAAGGATATACAGACTCGGATTTTATGTCTGATGTAGATGATCGAAAGTTGACATCTGAAAGTCTGTTTGTGTGCAATGGTGGAGTTATCAGTTGAAAAAGTTTCAAGCAGACAGTGATAGCAGATTCCACCATAGAAGCAAAATACATCGCTGCATCAGAAGCTGTAAAAGAGGCATTCTGGTACAAGAAGTTTATCGCAGAGATCGGAGTGATGCCATCAGATGCCATTTCTCTGTACTACGACAACAGTGGCACCATAGCCCTTGCTAAGGAGCTGAGGTCTCACCAGAAATCCAAGCACATCGAGCGGCGATACCATCTCATACACAATTACCTCGAGAAGGGTTACATCGAGATCAAGAGAGTCGACTTTATAGACAATACGGCAGACCCGCTTATAAAGCCATTGGGCCAGTAGAAGATCGAAGCCCCCCTTGAAAAGATGGGACTTAGATTTGTAGCCAATTGGCTTTAGGTCAAGTGGAAGTTTGTTAAATGTGCATGCCCTAGAAGCTAGAATTGGCTGACACTTGTAATACACTTCTAAGGGTAAAATTATAATTTTGACTATAAATAATAAAATAAATTATTTCCTACCAAAAATATGTATTTAGTGTCTGTGATACATCCCTTGAGTTAATAGTAATGATAATTCTTATCTTCAAGAGTTGAAAATTTAAGACAAGAATTTGCATTATTAACTCATAAAATGCTCCTGATCGTAGGATTATCATGAGGATGGTGATTGATCCGAAAGATTAGTGTACAATCACTTCTTTATAGTAGATGAGTCTTGACTCTACGGTGTGGAGACACCGAAGTGAGAGTGTGTATATGATTCATTGACCTGAGGTGCATCGGCAGTTCATCTTGAGGGTATTATAGTTTGACTACACCATGACTCGGTCTCCTAGCCATTCGAAATCCTAAGGTGTATGTTGGCTATAGCATGTTTATTGTAGGAATTGGATTTCACTAAGAGGTAATCTATCTACCTCATTGGATGAGGAGCATCCCTATGATGATCATGAGAATCAAGTCCATAAGCCCATGGCCATGGCAGAGTGAAATAATAGAAAGAGTTCCTATTAAGGTTTTCACATCAGACTTGAATTGAATGATTAAATCATATGATAGAAATTAGGGATTGACGAGTTCACCTTAACCCTAATCTGATCGGGACTCAAGATAGAAGAACTTAATCACACAAGTAGCTACACCGAGAGGTTCATTTTCAGTTTTGATGGGTTGCCACTATATACTGATAGGTGTCACTATAGATTTTAGGAGCAATTAGAATGATTTAGATGATCGATCATTATAGTTGTCTGAATCAGAAAAATTCTGATCCATCAAAAGAAGTTTCGATGATGTCGATGATGGAGATCACGACATATCCCATTACCATATAGAACTAAACCTAACTGAATCACACAAACAAAGATTTGGATCTGGATATTATCAATTGAACTAACCCAGTTCAATTGATTTGAATTAGATTCAATTAGGTTCAAAGAAATTGTGCTAGCACACGATTGAACCTAACGTTCTCCTTTTATTATCATTAAAAGTTGTCTCGACTGAGCCAAATTAGTTTGTGCTCACTCAAGCACCTTTACTTGGTCTGACTGGAGCTTGTCCAGGTCAGAAAAGGGTTGTCTTAATTTATGAGATAAATTTGTAACAACACCTACCATTTTTCATTACCTACTAATTCTTTTCCTTTGACTTTGATCAAATGTTGACCTTGACCCTTAGACATCTGCCCATGTGTCATGCACTTATTGGAGAGCAAATAGAGGCTTGTCCCCTTATTGAAAATTGAAAAGGAGGGGGCGCACGCCTAGGGAGGCATGCACCCATGGATAGGGATGATTGGAGTCCCATACGGATGGGACTCCAGGTTGCTTCTTGGTTTCTACTTAGGTGACCCTTAGCTATAGACTTTGACTAGTCTTAGGCACCATCTAAGGATGAATTTATGGGGCTCTCATCTGATTTGATCAGGTGATGTCATCCCACCAATCAGATTTAGATCTGATTGCACGAAGCAATGTGATTGGCTGGGATGATGTGGCACTGCATGGTGCAGCAGGGTCTATATAAACCCTGTCTGTGCCACATTTTGAAAGTGTTCCCTCTTAGCCATGCCCCAAGGCTGTCCCTCTCCCTCCACACCATCTTCTAATTCTCTCTTTCCTCTCCACGCCCAAAGGAAGTTGGGCTCCAGTTTGGTGCGATCCAAGCAAGAGAATGCTGACGAGAAAGAAAGAAGGCAGCACTGCTGCAGAGACGACTGCTAATCTTCAGAAGGAGTTGTGAAGATCCTCCAAATTAGATCTAGATCTAATTTTTGGAGAGGTGATAAAGTAGGAGAAGATCTTCTGATTCAGCCTGAGTGGATATCGATAGAGGCCAAGCACTTGCATGGCTAGATCCAGAATCTCAGGCAATCAGCAGGATCATCAAAGGATAATTAGATTACCCAACATTAAGATATAATTAAATCAAATTTAATTTATTTTTATTTTTATTTATTAGATCTATAAAATCAAATTTGAAATATTTCAAATCTGATCTAAATTCATGAGAGAAAATTTTTGAAATATCTCTCTTGATCCAATTAGATCTGAGCGAACCTGATCCAGAAAATCAGGATTTCTCCTTCACCATCTCCAAGGCTTGCTTTAGTCTAAGGATCTCCCCCTCAAGCTCTCTCCTTTTATATAAGCCATCTATTTGTCTTCAAGCTCTCGTCGCTGCTTTCTTAGGATTTCAGACTCAACCTCAGCATCCTTAATAGCTTGCTGCTCGCATGATAGCTTGATCTTTAGCCGTTGAACCTCGGCCTCCTCCCTCCCAACCGCTTTCGAGAGCTTGTCCAGAGTCCTCATCAAGGAGGCAACCTACTCTGATCCCCTGCTCGTATTGGATTGGTGACTGTCATCGAGTTATTTTTGGAGCTGGGCCACCTCACTATTAGCAGCACGAAGCTTTTGCTCAAGCTTGGATATCCTCTCACTCCAATCCAGCTGATAGGTATCATAAGTGAGCTCGACGTCATGCAACTACTTCTAAAGCACGGAAAACTTCTTCGACCAATCCCAATCATATCATGCCTTATCAGAAGACCACGGCAAACTTTCCTCCAATAATTGAATCTTCTCCTTCGCTGCCTAGAGTTTGACTTCGAGGGAGCCAATCTTTGCTATTAATGCCCAAGACTTATCGCTGGCACTTTTCTTGAGCTTCGCTAACTCCTTCTCGAAGCTGCCCTTCTTAATGGCGAAGGTTGCAAAATCTTTCATATGCAGCTTACGAAGGCGGGTAACCTCAATTATCGCCTTCGATGCATTCTTTCTAGATTTTTGAAGTTCATCTCCAGCTTTTTTTAATTTCTTTCTTAAGTGGTGAACTTTCTTCTTCAAATTTCTAACTATTAATTTTAAAGGAATTCCCTGAGATAGTGGCTTGGCATCAATGGGGGACTACATCCAATGCATGAAAAGCACTCTAAGCTATTGATTAAAAAAAGTTCTACTTTCATTGATTAAAAATTTTTTGAGTACAGGATAAAGCAAAAAAAGAAAATACAACTACTAAAGACCCCTGACATCCAGAGGAAAAGTAGCAGAGGAGCTCGGCACTCTAGGGGTAGCCACAAGCTTGGGAACGGGTTCAACCAACACTTTAGAGGCAACCTTGGGCTCTTGCTTGGACTTGGGCACCTCTACAGCAGGCTCGGAGGATTCAAAGACCACTTCGATGGGAGATGGGTCAGTTGTAGCACTAGACGGCCCTGCTTCTTCATCGAGCTCCTCTTCTAGGAAGCTGAGATCAAGCTCAAGAAACTCTCAGGCCATCCTGCATTCACAGAGCTTGAAGCCCTTTATAAACGCCTTCTAGTTGAATGCAATATTTAAGTCTTTCATTTTGGAAGAGTTCTTGAACTCCTCCATGGCTTGGGCTACCGCCTCCAAAATAAACTTTGACATTTTAACTTCCAACTCAGCAACCTTGATCTCGACCTCCTTCTTTCTCTCCTCCTCCAGCGCCAATGCGGTCTTGAGCCCGGTCAAGATGAGCTCCTTCTTCCGAAGCGCTCTCTAGAGATTCTTATTTTTCATTGCCTTCTCCTCTATGAGGCGCACAACCTTAACGACCTTTTCTTGAAGGCAATCGATCTCATCTTGAAAGTCCCTTTAGACCTTCAGTGCTTCCACCTCCTGGCGATTTGCCCTCTTGAGATGGGACAGTATGTGGTGGCCCAACTGCCATGGACAAGTCATAACAAGATAGAGGAAAAAAGGGAGAGAAAAATGAAAAAGAAATGTGGCAAGATGATTATCTTGAAAAAAGTTTCAAGAAACTCCCAGACGAACTGCGTCCGATCGAGGCCGACTAGGCGGTCCACCTCTCCAGATAGGGCAAACTTGTCAGTCAGATCCTAGATGATTTTTGGATTGCCAAAGGGGTCCACCCCCATATCATCACTGTTGCTGTTGCTTGACCTGTCTGGACGAGCCTTACGGACCACCTTCATGATAGTGGCCTTCTTCTTCTTCTTATCATTTTCGTCCCCTCTTTCCCTCTCAATGGGTGGCTCCAACATCGATCCTCCTACGGGGAGGATCGAGGATGTGGGAGGCTGACAGCCAGCACCTCCGATGCTGCCCTCGATGATTGAAGGAACCTCATGAAGAAAAAATCCTATTTTTTGGATTAGATTCGTTCAGATCTGATTTGACCAAGAGAAATATTTTAATTTTTTTCTTAGATCTAAATCAGATCTAATACTTTTCAGATCTAATTAGATGGATCAAATAAATAAAATAAAAATAAATTAAATTAAATTTAATTTATATCTTATTGTTGGATAATTCCATTATCCTGTAATGATCCTGCTGATTGCCTGAGGTTCTAGATGTAGCCACGCAATCGCTTGGCTTCTACTGGTATCCACTCGAATAGAATTTGGAGATCTCCTCCTTAATCTATCCTCTAAAAATTAGATTTGGATCTGATCTTGAAGATCTTTAAAGTAATTTTTGAAGATCTGGTGTCGTCTCTTGCAGCAGTATTGCCTTCTTCCTTTCTTATCGCCTTTCTCTTGCTTGGATCACACCAAACTGAAGCCTAAAGCCTCTTGGGCATGGAGAGGAGATAGAAGATTAGAGGTAGGCATGGAGAAGAAGGGAGATGGGCTATGTGGCATGGGCAAAGGAAGAAATCTTTAAACCTAGGCGTAGATAGATTTTATATAGACCCTGCTGTGCCATGCAGTGCCACATCATCCCGATCAATCACATCTCTTCGTGCAATCAGATCTAAATTTGATTGATAGGATGATATCACCTGATCCAATCAGATGAGAGCCCTTCTCAAACATCCTTGGGTGGCACTAAGACTGGTCAAAATAGTCTTAGGTGCCACCTAAGTTTATTCCATGAAGCAACCTAGAGTCCCATCTGTATGGGACTCCAAGTAGGCATCATCATCCTTGGGTGCATGCCTCCCTAGACATGCCCCCCTCCCTTTCCTCCTTTCAGTAGGTGGACAAAGGTCAAATCTCTCTCCTATGGATGCATGATGCATGGGCAGATGTCTAAGTGTCAAAGGTCAACGTTTGACCAAAGTCAAAAGATAAGAATTAATAGATGACGAAAAATGGCAGATGTTGTCTCAAATTTATCTCATAAATTAAGACAACCCTTTTTTGACCTGGACAAGCTTAAGTCAGATCAAATAAAGGTATCTGAGTGAGTCCAAACATATTTGGCTCAGTCGAGACAACTTTTAATAATTATTGAAGGAGAATATTAGGCTCAATCATGTGCTAGCATGATTTTCTTAAACCTAATTGAATCTTATTGAAATCAATTGAATTGGGTTAGTCCAATTAATAATATCTAGATCCAAATCCTTATTTGTGTGACCTAGTTAGTTTCAGTTTCGTATGGTAATGGGATATATCATGATCTCTATCATCGACATCATCAAAACACCTTTCGATAGATTAAAACTTTTCTCATTCAGACAATTAGTATGATCGATCATCCAAATCATTCTAATTGCTTCCAAAATCTACCAATGATACCTAGCAGTATATGATGACAACCCATCAGAATTGAGAATGAACCTATCAGTGCAGTTACTTGTGTGGTTAAGTTCCTATATCTTGAGCCCTAATAGGATTAGGGTTAAGGTGAACTCGTCAAACCCTAATATTCGTCATATGATTAATCATTCGATTCAAGTCCAATATGAAAACCGTAATAGAAACTCTTTCTATTATTTCCCTCTGCCATGGCCATGGGTTTATGGACTTAATTCTCATGATCATCATAGGGCAACTCCTCATCCACCGAGGTAGATAGATCCCCTATTAGGGCAATCCAATTCCTACAATAAACATGCTATAGCCAACATACATCTCAGGGTTTCGAATGGCTAGGAGATCGAGTTATGGTGTAGTCAAACTATAACACCCTCAAGGTGAACTATCGATGCACCTCAAATCAAAGAACCAGACACACAACTGCAGCTTCGAGCCATTCATCGATGAGAAGGTAGACTTCCTAATGACTGCTCGAGGTGGTCACACTCAGTGCCCTTGTTCTCTAACAAGTACCTGTACTCTCGCTCTGGTGTCTCTACACCGTAGACTCAAGACTCATCTACTATAAAGAAGTGATTGTACACCAAGCTTTCGGATCAACCACCATCCTCATGATGATCCTACGGTCGAAAGTATTTTATGAGTTAATAACGAAAATTCATGTCTTAAATTTTCAATTCTTGAAAATATGAACTATCATTACCATTAACTCAAGGAATGTATCATAGACACTAAATACACATTGTGATAAAAAATAATCCATTTTATTATTTATAGTCAAAATTATAATTTTGCCCTTAGAAGTGTATAATGAGTGTCAGCCCATTCTGGCTTCTAGGGCACATATTTCTAACAAACTTCCACTTGACCTAAAGCCAATTAGTTACAATTCTAAGTCCCATCTTCTCAAGGTGGGCTTCAATCTTCTACTGGCCCAATGGTTTTGTGAGTGGGTTCACCGCATTATCTATGGAGTCGACTATCTTGATCTCAACATAACCTTTTTCGAGGTAATTACGGATGAGGTGGTATCGCCGCTCGATGTGCTTAGATTTTTGATGAGACCATGACTCCTTAGTAAGGGCTATGGCGCCATTATTGTCATAGTATAGAGAAATGACATCTGATGGTATCACTCCGATCTCTATTGCAAACTTCTTATACTAGAATGCCTCCTTCATAGCTTCTGATGCATCGATGTATTTTGCTTCCATAGTGGAATCTACGATCATTATCTACTGGAACTCTTCCAACTGACAGCACCACCATTACACACAAACAGACTCCCAGATGTTGACTTTTGATCATCTACATCAAACATAAAATCCGAGTCTGTGTACCCTAGACTTGGAGTTCTCCATTACCAAAGACCAACATCATATCCTTAGTTCTTCTCAAGTACTTAAGGATACATTTCACAGAAGTCCAGTGTTCTTCACCTGGATTTGACTGATATCTGCTTGTGACACTCACAGCATGGGCTATATCAGGTCGTGTACATAGCATGGCATACATGAGGCTCCCTATTGCAGAAGCATAAGGGATCTTGCTCATGCATTCTATTTCCTCAGGTGTGCTAGGGCACATCTTCTTGGAAAGATGAATACCATGTCTGAAGGGTATTAAATCCCCTCTTAGAGTTTTCCATACTAAACCTCTTTAGTACTTTCTCTATGTACATCTTCTGTGAAAGTCCTAGCATCCTATTCGGTCTATCTCCTATAGACCTTAATTCCTAGAATAAAGGATGCTTCACCTAGGTCTTTCATGGAGAATTCTTTAGGACAACCATATTTTGACTATGGTCAACATGGGAATATCATTTCCTAATAAGGAGGATGTCATCCACGTACAATACGAGGAAGACAAATAGCGCTCCCACTGAATCCTTTTTGAAGAACACATGGTTCCTCCTTCATTTTTGATGAAACCAAATAATTTTGATCACATCATTGAAATGAGTGTTCCAGCTCCGAGATGCTTGCTTAAGTCCATATATGGACCTTTGCAGCTTGCATAACCTTGTGATCAGTATCACTGGATGTGAAACCTAGCGGCTGTTTCCATATAGATATCTTCCTCAAGATATCCATTTAAGAATGCCATTTTCACGTCCATTTGCCATATTTCATAATCGAAATAGGCTGCAACAGGCAAGCAATGTGCGGATGGATTTTAGCATAGCTACTGGAACGAAAAGGTATCCTGATAGTCAATGCCTTCGCGATTGACTATAACCTTTTGCCACTAGTCTAGCCTTGAATGTCTCCACATTTTATCTGCACCAATCTTTCTCTTGTAAGATCCATTTACACCCAATAGGTACTATACCTTCTGGTGGATCTACCAAGGTCCAGACTTGGTTTGAGTGCATCGAGTCAATTTCTGACTGCATTGCCTCTAGCCATTTCTCGGAGTCGATATCTGATATCGCCTCATGTCATAGGTTTTGGGATCATCACCATGAGCACCATTACCTACGAGGAACATTTTCTCTACTTTCCTCTGAAATAATACCTAAGTATCTCTTCAGGGGGATGAAAAACTCTTTTCCGATCTACGAGGTGGAGGAGGTAGTGATTCTTATTGGCTCAACCTGATTTGGTTCCAATTGGTCCTTAGCTCGTTGCTACTTGTGAGACTTTCTCATCAAGCTTGAATCTGCTTTCCAATGCCGCTATCTTGAATAAACTATTTTTCAAGAAAGATGGCATGTCGACTCACAATCACATTGTGGTCTTCTGGAATGTAGAAATAGTATCCTAATGACTCTTTAGGATATCCTATGAATCGAGCTCTAAAGGACCTAAACTCTAACTTGTCCGCTTGTTGTCTTTTGACATGAGCCGGACAACCCCAAATTCTGAGATGACTCAGACTTGGTTTCTTACCATGCCATATCTCATACGGTGTGGTAGGAACGGTTTTAGAGGGAAACCCTATTCAGTAGATATAATTGAAGTTAACAAACTGAGTGTCCCCAAAAGAAAATCAGGAAGGTCTGTGAAGCTCATCATGGATCGGAACCATATCCAATAGGATCCGATTTCTCCATTCTGAAATCCCATTGAGTTGAGGTGTTCCTGGTGGAGTCCATTGAGAGACTATGCCATTTTTCTTGAGATAGTCTAGAAATTCTCGGCTAAGGTATTCACCTCCTCGATCTGATCGAAGAACCTTAATGGATTTTTTAATTTGCTTTTTCTACTTCATGTCTGAATTCTTTGAACTTTTCAAAAGCTTCAGACTTATGTCTCATAAGATACACATACCCATACCTAGACAGAATCATCGATAAAGATTAATGAAGTAGACAAAATTGCCTCTAGCTGGCACATCAAATGGGCCGCACACATCAGTATGTACTAGGGCAAGGAGATCTGTGGCCCTTTCCCCATGTCCTAACAAAAGGGAGCTTTAGTCATTTTGCCATTGAAGACAAGATTCACAAATTGGATATGACTCGAAAGTCAATGGACTCAATAGCCCAATTTTTCTCCAATTTGTTAATCCTATCTTCTGCTATATGACCTAATCTCAGGTGCCATAGATACCTATCATTTGGACTATCCCTAGGTCATTTTGTTCTTATGGCATTCACATTTTGCTCGATAGTTAAAAATAGAATACATCAATATGTAGCTGATAAAGACCATTAATAAGGAAATCCACTTTGCAATTTTATTTCTTTCATAAAGAATATTACAATGGTCCTTAAAGAAAACTAATTACATAGCCTTCTTGTGCTAAACATGAAATAGAAATCAAATTTCTGCTAGCTGCAGGCACATAATAACAGTCCTTTCAAGTAACTAAGTCTAAACCAGATGGTAATCGAAGAGGGTATGTTCCTATAGCCACTGCAGCAACTCTTGCTCCATTTTCGATGCATAGGATCATGTCTCCATCCCTCAGCCTCCTGCTATTCTCAAGACCCAACATGGAAGTGCACAAATGAGCATTAGAACCAGAGTCAAGCACCCAACTGGATGCAGAAGAAATTATAAGGTTAGATTCAATAACGAGCATACCTCCAGAAGGACCTACATCCTTCTTATTCTTCAAGGTGTCCAGGTAAATAGGACAGTTTTGCTTCTAGTGGCCGTCTGTGTTACAATGGAAACACTTTTCTTTGTTAGCGGCCTTCTTCTTTAGCTCTGCCTTTTTCTTCTTTCCACCTTCCACCTTTTGCCTTTTCATAGACTTCTTCTTCTTTCCAAAAGAAAAGACTTTCTCTTGGAAGAAGTACATTCCATAGCAAGCACTGAGCCTTTAGAATCTTTCATAGAAAGCTCAGCAGTAACTAGCATGTTCATAAGTTTGGCTAGAGTTCTCTGAAGTTTATGCATATGGTAGTTCATGATGAATTGCCCATATGCATCAGTCAAGGATTGTAGAATTATGTCATTCTGCAGATTCTGATCTAACTTCACTCCGAGCTTCTCAAGCTCTTCCAAGTCCTTGATCATCATCAGATAATGATCTTCGACTGACTGCCCATCATGCATCTTAGCCTTAAAAAGTCATTTAGTGACCTGATATTTGATTGCACGACTCTGTTCACCAAACAACTCTTGTAGGTAGCCAATATTTGGTGGGCAGTTTTGATATCTTCATGTTGGCACTGAAGCTCATCAGACATCGAGCTCAACATGTAGTATCTAACCTTGTTATCTTCATCCATCCATTTATCGAGAGACGCTCTCTGTTCAGCGAACGGACGGACTGGTAAGATGGGGCGATCCTGATCCAATACATGAGCTAACTTCTCAAAGCCCAAAATAATTTTGAAGTTTTAGAGCCGATCCTTGTAATTGGGTTCGATCAGTCTATGGGTGTCCAGGATACGGGCTAGTGGGTTGGATGCAGATATTTTCCTATAGAGAGTCAAAGTTTTTAGTTAGATTTTATAATTAAGACTTAACCAATTAGTTTAAAATTTTATTTTTAAATAAATTAACTTCTTCCATTATTTTCTTGGATTCCTACACTTCCTTTATAAAGATGCGAAAATCTTCATGATTAATGATTTCAAGTAGGTGGTGTAGTCGCATCAACTGACTCTTCACCTCAGCTAACAGTTATTGGTGATGGGTTAGCCAATGAGTGAACAACTCTTGTCCAATGATTCTCTAATCATGGTGCACCCAAACTTGATCTCTAATTTATGAATTTTACCATGCCCAAAATATTGATTCACTCCTTAGTTAAGTCAGACCCACCATTTGCATAGATTGGATTCTTAATTGGATCTCTCACCATATCTAAAATGTTAAGCCCAATCCATCCTTCAGCCCATAGCATCTAATGCCTAATAGACATGGTTCCATCTTTTCGGTGCAACTGAACCACTGTGACCAGTCGAGAACAATCAATCCCGAGAAGGGCCCGTATATCTATAATGGTGGAAGACCTTAGACTTAATCTTTTTTTAGGAAGATTTGATTTAGATCTTTTTAAACTTGACTTACAATAGCCATAACAATTATGACTAACCTAGTGGCATGAGTTAGCTCAGATTGTTAACCACCTTAGATCAGGACTGGGTCAATAAATATAGCCAAGTAAGTGAGACTGATGGAAGAGATATGCCATTAACTCGACAAAGAATACATTCGAGTCGAGTAGCTCTCAATTAAAAATCAGTCGATCGTATCGATCAAACTTACCTTAGATACCAAATTGTTGAGCCAGAATCAATCAAGTTAGCCTACAATCCAAACTCAAATCACTGAGCCTAATTAGGTCTTAGCTTGATCGATCACTCATGTGATTCGATCTTGACCCAGACTTAATCCTATTAGGCTGGTCAATTTAAGCATTGTTGATCCCATCTAACCAACTCTTGATTCGGTTTGATCAACCGCTTAGACCTAATTGAGCTACCCAAGCCCGAACCCAGTATTATGAATATGTCTTAGATCTGAAATTCTCAATTTTAGACTTAATTGATATTCCATAAACTTAATTCTTAATTAAGTTGGGTTCATAAACAAAATATGCACAATAAATCCTAGGGTTTCAGGATCTAGGGTTTTGCAGAAAGTAAGTTTTGGGTTTCTGATTAAGGACGAACACGCAGCACCCCTACACGTCATAAGAACACCCCATCGAATGGGAAGAGAGGGCCTTTAAACCCTTCTTCGTTCTTATGACCGGACGGCCAAGAGGAACGCCTTAATCAGGAACATGTAAATCTACAAAACAGTTATAGATCTATATCATATATCTCATATACAAATTTAGATCTAATCAAGGCATATTTTGCATACATCTCATGTATCAAATCATGCATGTTTTCATATCTAAATTATCACATAATAATCTGAAAAATTAGATTTAAATTGATCTAATCAAAATAAATTCTAATCTAGACAATTATGTAGAACTATTCTACAATTAGTCTAGTCATGCATCTATCATATCTCATATGATATTTAAAATTAAATAATTTTTATTTGCTGTTTATCAGATATTATTATAACACTTATAATATCAGAAAATAGTAAATAAGAAGATCTAAAATATGATTTAATC
This sequence comes from Cocos nucifera, assembly GCA_006176705.1. NCBI lineage: Eukaryota > Viridiplantae > Streptophyta > Magnoliopsida > Arecales > Arecaceae > Cocos > Cocos nucifera. The sequence goes on from QRFJ01000183.1 coordinate 1,030,628, forward strand.
AGATTAAATCAAAGACATGCAAGACTATACTATAGAACTAATTCTATTCTACAACTAGTCATGCATCTCGTACAACTTAGATCTATATTATTTAATTTTTTAATTTTTTTTGATTTCAGATCCAATAACATCTCATGTGATATCTAAAATCACCTAATTATTAGATTAAAAATAAATTAAAATTAAATCTAAATTATTTATAGGAACCTGGCTCTGATACCAGTTGAAGAAAAATTCTATTTCTCAGATCAGGTTCGTTCAGATCTGATTTGACAAAGAAAAATATTTTAAAATTTTTTTTTCTTAGATCTAAATTAGATTTGATACTTTAAAATTTTGATTAGATAAATCTAATAAATAAAATAAAAAATAAATTTAATTAGATTTAATTTTTAACTTCTTATTGCGTAATCCTATTATCCTATGATGATCCTGCTGATTGCCTGAGGTTCTAGATGCAGCCACACAATCGCCTGACCTCTATTGATATCCACTCAAGTAGGATCTGAAGATCTTCTCCTTCTCAATCTATCCTCCAAATATTAGATCTAGATTTGATCTTGAAGGTTCTCAAAATAATTTTTGAAGATTTGGTGTCGTCTCTTACAGCAATGCTGCCTTTTTCTTTTCTTGTCGCCTTTCTCTTGCCTGGATCGCACCAAACTAAAGCCCAAAGCCTCTTGGGCGTGGAGAGGGGAGAGAATATCAGAGGTAGGCATGGAGAAGAGGGGAGAGGGGCTATGTTGTGTGGACAAGAGAAGAACTCTTGAAACCTAGGCGCAGACAGGATTTATATAGATCCTACTGCGCCATGCAGTGCTACATCATCTCGGCCAATCACATCTCTTCATGCAATTAAATCTAAATCTGATTGGTGGGATGATATCACCTGATCTAATCAGATGAGAGCCCCTCTCAAACATCCTTGGGTGGTGCTAAGACTGATCAAAGTAGAGTCTTAGGCGCCACCTAAGTTTATTTCATGAAGCAACCTAGAGTTCCATCTATATGGGACTCCAGGCATCATCATCCTTGGGCGCATACCTCCCTAGACATGCGCCCCCTCCCTTTCCTCCTTTTAGCAGTTGGACAAAGGTCAAATCTCTCTCCCATGGATGCATGACACATGGGCAGATGTCTAAGTGTCAAAGGTCAACGTTTGACCAAAGTCAAAAGACAAAAATTAGCAGGTGACGAAAAATGGCAGGTGTTGTCTCAAATGTATCTCATAAATTAAAATAATTCTTTTTTGACCTAGACAAGCTCCAGTCAGACCAAGTAAAGATACTTGAGTGAGCTCAAACATATTTGGCTTAGTCAAGATAACTTTTAATGATTGTTGAAGGAGAATATTAGGCTCAATCATGTGCTAGCACGATTTTCTTGAACCTAATTGAATCTTATTCAAATCAATTGAATTAGATCAGTTCAATTGATGATCACCAGATTCAAACCCTTGTTTGTGTGACCCAGTTAGGTTCAGTTCTATATGGTAATGGGATATGTCATGATCTCTATCATCGACATCATCGAAACTCCTTTCGATGGATCAGAACTCTTCTGATTCGAACAGCTAGAATGATCGAACATCTAAATCATTCTAATTGCTCCCAAAATCCACCAGTGACACCTAATGCAGTATATGGTGACAACCCATCAGAGCTGAGATGCGAACCTCTCGGTGCAGTTACCTGTATGATTAAGTTCCTTCTATCTTGAGCCCCGATCAGATTAGGATTAAGGTGAACTCGTCAAACCCTAGTATCCGTCATATGATGTAATCATTCGATTCAAGTCCAATGTGAAAACCTTAAATAGAAACTCTTTCTATTATTTCACTCTGCCATAGGCCATGGACTTATGGACTTGATTCTCATGATCATCATAGGGCTACTCCTCATACCACCGAGGTAGATAGATTCCTATCTTGATACAATCCAATTCCTATAATGAACATGCTATAGCCAACATACACCTCAGAATTCTGAATGGCTAGGAGATCGAGTTATAGTATAGTCAAATTATAACACCCTCAAGGTGAACTATCGACGCACCTCAAGTCAAAGAACCAGACGCACAACTGTAGCTTCGAGCCAGTCATCGATGAGAAGGTAGACTTCCTAATGACTGCTCGAGGTGGTCACGGTCAGTGCCCTCGTTCTCTAATGAGTACCTATACTCTCGCTCCGATGTCTCTACACCGTAGACTCAAGACTCATTTACTATAAAGAAGTGATTGTACACCAAGCTTCCAGATCAACCACCATCCTCATGATGATCCTACGGTTGGGAGCATTTTATGAGTTAATAACGAAAATTCATGTCTTAATTTTCAACTCTTGAAAATATGAACTATCATTACTATTAACAAAAAGGATGTATCACAGACTCTAAATACACATTATGATAGAAAATAATATATTTTATTATTTATAGTCAAAATTATAATTTTGCCCTTAGAAGTGTGTAACAAGTGTCAGCCAATTCTGGCTTCTAGGGCATACATATCTAACACATTATAAATGAAGTTCTGCAAGACCATGTACAAAAAGAAGAATGGATGAAGTTCTAAGAAGGATCAAATTCTTTGGACTTTAGACTACCGGCCCCTGCCATCACTAACGACTACTTCAAGCCATTGATTTCTTCCTTGATATACATATGCACATATATATACATATACATATACATATATATATATATATATATAATATATATATATATATGTGTGTGTGTGTGTGTGTGTGTGTGTGTGTGTGTGTGTGTGTGTGTGTGTGTGTGTGTGTGTTTGTATGTATGTATGTATGCATGTATGTATACACATATGCACATATATAATACATATACATATACATACATACATATATATATATATACATATATACATATATATATATATATACATACATACATATACATACATACATATTATTGGAGATAAACCCCACTCCCATCGAAGTCCAGTTTGATGCTTAGCCTAATGTAACTGGTAATCACAGAAGAGCTTCGATCTGAAATTCTCCCTCCAGCAACTGAACTCCTTTTGGACTCTTTTAGCAGCCGAACTCCTCCAGTGGTCGAACCCCTCCCGAACTCCTCCAGCGATCGAACCTCTCCTGGGCTCCTTCAATGGTCAAACCCCTTTCGGACTCCTTCAACAACCAAACTTCTCCATCAATCGGACTTCATCCGGACTTCTCCTTTGATCGAACTCCTTTAAGACTTCTCCTTCAGTCGAACTTCTCCATCAGTCAAAGTCCTTCTAGACTTCTCCATCAGTCGAACTCCATACGGATTCCTCCAGTGGATTACTTTCAGATTTCAACTAGCATTTCTTTCGGATGATCCCCTCTAGCCGTATTCTCTTTAGGAGTCCGAACTCCTCTGGAATTGATGTATGTCAAAGCTCTTCACCAATCAATGCCTACTTTCTCTGAACTTCGACTATTAAATCTCGATGAATGGAAACATCACGACAATGGATACCTCCCTCCATAACACACTCCACGTGACCCCGAATGGTCCACTACCGGATGGTTATGGCTATCACTATCAGTCTACTATAGGTGGTGCCTCTCTCCGTAACAAACCCCATGTGGCTCTAAGCAGCCCACTACCGGATGACTATGGCTATCACTATCAGTCTGCTATAGATGGTGCCTCTCTCCATAACAAACTCCATGTGGCTTCGAGTGGTCCACTATCCGATGGCTATGGCTATCACTATCAGTCTACTATAGGCTCCATCTATAAAAATGAATCCTTCAGATATATTTTCTCTAAGCTCTCTTCTTCTTTCCAAAACTCTACTAAATTCTTTTCTGAGCACTCTACTTCTATTGGCCAGAAGAGTTGACTTGAACGTCGAAGGGTCCTAATGGAGCCACTATCACCGACTCCAAATGGAACTTTATTTTGCTGATCACCAACGACGATCTCTTCTTCCTCAACTCTAGCTCGATCCAAGGTCAATCAGATTCTGCACCAATAGGATTAGCGCTAGAGAAAGGACCCCTCTATTTTTGAGATACCCTTGTTCTTAAACGAGTGCTCAATCAACCTTGTGATCTTCTTCTTCAAGATTTATTTTCATCCTCTCCCTCAATTCTAAGAAATGCCTCCAAAGAAGGCGACTATTTGGAGATCTAAGCCAGATCCTTCCATTTCTGCTCCATCATCGATGCTTCAACCTCCTCCTCCACCAGCGGCCATGGTTGATCCAGAGTAGTTTAACCTACTGATGTAGTGGGTTCAGGGCCTCACCAAAATGGTGCAGGCCATGCAGTAGCCCCCGTTGGTGGTTCAATCAGGAAACCCACCATCTGAATGTTAGAAACTGATCCCAAGGAGGAGCACTTGGGCTAGCATACCCGTCGCCCTTGGGAAGGAAAAATAGAGAGCAGAAGATCCTTGTTCAGATCATGATTCCTCTGAAAGAGATCTTTTCTATCTACAATCGGAAGCCTTCTAGAATCTGCGATTGAGATGACGTCCTCGATCAAAAACTATAGGAGATGGATCGATGAATTGAGAAACTCTGCCACATCACCCCGACTCACTATGATGACATTTGCACCGATCTCCCTTTCTTCTTTGAATTATGCAAGAGCCCATTCTATCGAGCTTTAAGCTCCCCCGATTTGAAAGCTACGATGGAATCTTTGATCCGATCGATCACCTGGAGGCCTTCCAGACTATGATGCTGCTCCAGGCACACCAGACGTCATTTTATGCCAAGCTTTCCCATCTATCTTAAAAGAAGCAGCAAAAAATTGGTACTCAGCATTTAAGTTGGGTACCATCTTTTCCTTCGATCAAATGAGCCATCAGTTTGTGTCTCACTTCATCAGCAGTCGAAGACCGCGTCGAGGTTCAGATTTTTTGATGAATATCAAGCAGAAGGAGGAGGAATCTATCCGAGCTTATGTCACTCGATTTAATGCTGCTACATTGAAGGTTCGAAACCTAAACCAGTCCATTGCAATGGCTGCACTCAAGGATGGCCTTCAGATGAATAATTTGCTGTTCTCCCTGAAGAAGAAGTATCCCAGGGACTTTGTCGATCTACTAGCTCGGGCTGAAGGATATGCTCGAGCGAAAGAAGCCTTCAAATTAAAAGATGAGAAGGCTGTAGGAGAGCAGTTGGTGAGTGAGTCTAATAAACCCGCAATTGATGGAGGGTCGAATGAAGTTCGGTTGTACTCATGGACTCCCCCCGAGCACAAGCAAGCCCGAACTCCTCCTCGAGCTCATTATCAAAGAAGCCACGACAGAAGGGCACGAAGTTCTTGCTTTAGAAGGTTTCATAACTACGGCCCCCTCAATGCTCCAAAAATGCAAGAATTGAAGAAGATCAAGGAGCAACTACCGAGGTCTGAAAGGATGCCCACTCATCCTGACAAGCACAATCTTAGCAAATATAGCCTCTACCATCGTGACCATGACCACAATACTGAAGAATGCTTTCAGCTCAAAGATGAGATCGAGGAGCTCATCAAGAGAGGCCAACTGGATCGATTCCTCAGATGTCGATCTGAAGTAAGAGAAGATCGATCGAGGGCACTGCTGCTATCAGAACCACCAAGGAGGAAGGAATAACAAGAAGATCGACCGCCTCTCAACATCATCAACACTATCTTTAGGGGACTTCAGTGAGAAGAGGCCAGCAGATCTAAGAAATTAGTGAAGAGATGGAGGACTGAAGAACCCATAACCTTCACTGAGGTAGATGCACGGAGAGTATAATTCCTGCATAATGATGTAGTTGTAATCTCTTTAAATATAGTAGACTATGATGTACGTTGCATTCTAGTTGATAATGAAAGTTCAGTTGACGTCTTGTCTTATGATGCTTTCTCTAAAATATCAATATTTAATAGTCAGCTTGGACCAATAAACTCTCTCCTAGTAGGCTTCGCTGATGTTGCAGTATCAGTTGAAGGTATAATAACTCTAGCCATGGCTGCAAGGTAATATTCAAGATAATCTAGAGCGTAGGTGGATTTTCTGATAGTAAAGGCTTCCTCTGCTTACAATGCAATTCTCGATCGATCTGAACTAAATGCACTTCGAATGGTGGTGTCAACTTATTATTTGAAGATGAAATTTTCGATAAGTTATGGGATCGGAGAGGTCAGGAGAGATCAAGCTCTGGCAAGGCACTGCTACTCAATTGCCCTGCAAAAGGAAGAATAGTCAAATCCTTATCCTATTGATGGGCTACATGTCGTGATAACCTTGCTGAAGAATGGGATGAGCCCATAGAAGATCTTGTGACTATCCCCCTGAATGATGAAAATGCAGTGCATACGGTGCAAATTGGCTCCAATTTGGAAGATGAAGTTCGGAAGCAGCTCATCACCTTTTTATGGAGGAATGCCAACATCTTTGCCTGGGTTCCGATGGATATGCCTGGGATAGTCATCGAGGTTATGGAACATCAGCTGGCCGTTGACCCCAAGCATCGACCAGTGAAAGAAAGAGTTCGAGGCCATGCACTAGAAAGGTAGAAAAGATAATAGCAGAAGCAGTCGATAAGCTTCTCAACATCGGATTTATCCGAGAAGTCAGCTATCCAACTTGGATCTCTAATGTGGTCCTGGTCAAGAAAGCCAACGACAAGTGAAAGATGTGCATCGACTTTAAGAAGCTTAACAAGGTCTATTCAAAAGACAGCTATCCTTTGTCCAGAATGGATCAACTAGTGGATGCGACTTTAGGCTACGAGCTCCTCAACTTCATGGATGCCTTCTCTGGCTACAACCAACTTCGGATGGCACCGAAGGATGTGATGAAGACTGCTTTTATTACTAACTGTGGTCTTTACTATTACAGGATCATGTCCATTAGGCTTAAAAATGCAGACGTGATTTATCAGTGCTTGGTCAATAAAATCTTTAAGGAGCAGATCGACCGCAATATGGAGGTTTACGTTGATGACATGCTGGTCAAAAGTCGAGAGATTGTCAATCATGTCGTCGACCTTGAAGAGGCTTTCGATGCACTTAGGAAATACAAGATGAAGCTAAACCCAACCAAGTGCACCTTTAGGGTAGCCTCAGGAAAGTTTTTGGGATTCATGATCTCGAGATGAGGAATCAAGGCAAACCCAGAGAAAATTCGAGCTATCCAGAAGATGACTACTTCGAAGTCCATCAAGAAAGTTTAGCGTCTGATCGGGAAGGTGGCATCTTTGAATTATTTTATCTCAAGATTGGCTGAATGCTGCATGCCCTTCTTCCAAATCCTCAAAAAATCGAAAGATTTTCACTGAACTCAGAAATGCCAAAAGGCATTCGACGAGCTCAAGAACTACCTCAGCTCACCCTCCTACTAGTCAAATCCGAATTTGGAGAGGAGCTATTTCTCTATCTAGCTGTCTCTCCTACGGTGCTAGAGACAGTCCTGATCAAAGAAGAGGCAAAAGTACAGCGATCAGTCTACTACATAAGCTAGATCCTAAGGGATGCCGAGACCAGGTATACAAAGTTGGAAAAATAGATTTATGCTCTTCAAATTGCAGCAAGAAGACTTCAATCTTACTTTCAGGGACATGTTATAACGCTCTTCACTGACCAGCCGATCAGAGCAATCCTTCAACAAATGGATGCTTTTGAAAGAATTACAAAATGGGCCATTGAATTAATAGAGTTTGACATCAACTACCTACCTTGGTCAGCAATCAAGGCTCAGGCACTGGCCGACTTCATAGTTGAATGTGAAGGAAAATCCTGATTTTTTGAACCAGGTACGTTCAGATCTGATCGGATCAAGAGATATATTTTAAATTTTTTTCTCTTTGATCCAAATTAGATCTGAGATATTTTAAATCTAATTTTTATTATTTTAATAATAAAAATAAAATATAGATAAATTAAATCATATTTAATTTACCTTGATGTAGGGTAATCCTATTACCCATTGATGATCCTGTAAGCAGCGGAAGGTTCTGGATCTAGCCATGTAAGTGCCTGGCCTTTACAAGTATCCACTCAAGCTGGATCTGGAGATCCTCTTTTTTTCTATCATGTCTCCAAAAATCAAATCTGAATCTGATTTGGAGGATCTTCAAAATAGCTTTTGAAGATCAACAGTTGTCCTTTGCAGCAGCACAGCCTTCTAGCTTTCTGTCGCCTTTCTCTCATCAAGATTGCACTAACATAGATCCCAAACTACTTTGGGCATGGAGAGGAGAGGGAGAAGATGGACTTGGCATGGAGGAGGAGGAGAGAGGCAGCCTTGGGGCATGAGGAATTTTTCATTTTTTTTTTTGAGTTGGACGCAGGGTCTTATTTATAGACTATGCATGATCCAACTCCTCTTCATCCCAACCAATCATAACCTTTTGTGAAATCAAATCTAAATCTAATTGGTGGGAACAGAGTCCCTTGGATTCATCCTTAGATGGTGCCTAAGACCAGTCAAAGTTGGTTCTTAAGAGGAGTCTAATCAAAATCCAAAAGGAGAGGAGTCCCTGTCCAACAGGGACTCCTGGGTGCCTCAAATTTAGGCGCACGCCACCCTTGGCGTGCACCCTCCTCCTTGCCAGGTTCTGGCAGGGGGACAAGCCCCCACCAGCTCTCCAATAGGTGCGTGACACATGGACAGAAGTCAAAGTATCAATGGTTAACATTTGACCAGTCAAAGGTCAACTTTTGACCAAAGTCAAAGGACGAAAAATGGTAGGTGACCAAAAATTGTAGGTATTATCTTACAAAATAAGACAACCCTTTTCTGATCTGGACATGCTTCAGTCAAACCAACTGAAGGCCTCTGATCGAGCACAAACTCTTTTGGCTCAGTCAGGACAACTATTTATGATAGTAAAAGAAGAACGTTAGGTTCAATTGAGTGCTAGCACGATTTTCTTGAACCTAATTGAATCTCATTTAGATCAATTGAACTGGATCAGTCCAATTGGTGATCACCAAATTCAAACCCTTATTTGTGTGACCTAGTTAGGTTCAGTTCTGTATGGTAATGAGATATGTCATGATCTCCATCATCGACATCATCGAAACTCCTTTTGATGGATCAGAACTCTTTTGATTCGAAGAGCTAGAATGATCGATCATCTAAATCATTCTAATTGCTCCCAAAATCCATTAGTGACACCTAGCAGTATATGGTGGCAACCCATCAGAGCTGAATGCAAACCTCTTGGTGCAGCTACCTGTGTGATTAAATTCTTCTATCTTGAGCCCCGATCAAATTAAGGTTAAGATGAACTCATCAAACCCTAGTTTCTATCATATGATGTAATCATTCGATTCAAGTCCGATGTGAAAACCTAAATAGAAACTCTTTCTATTATTTCACTCTGCCATGGCCATGGACTTCTAGACTTGACTCTCATGATCATCATAGGGCTGCTGCTCTACCATCGAGGTAGATAGATTCCATCTTGATGCAATCCAGTTCCTATAATGAACATTCTATAGCCAACATACACCTAGGGTTCCGAATGGCTAGGAGATCGAGTTATGGTGTAGTCAAACTATAACACCCTCAAGGTGAACTGCTGATGCACCTCAGGTTAAAGAACTAGACATACCACTGCAGCATCGAGTCAGTCATTGATAAGAAGGTAGACTTCCTAATGACTACTCGAGGTGGTCACGCTCAGTGCCCTCATTCTCTAACGAGTATCTATACTTTCACTCCAGTGTCTCTACAACATAGACTCAAGACTCATCTACTAAAGAGAAGCGATTGTACACCAACCTTCCGAATTAATCACCATCCTCGTGATGATCCTATGGTCGGGAGCATTTTATGAGTTAATAATGATTATTCATGTCTTAAATTTTTAACTCTTGAAAATATGAATTATCATTACTATTAACTCAAAGGATGTATAACAGATACTAAATACATATATGTGATAGAAAATAATCCATTTTATTGATTATAGTCAAAATTATAATTTTGCCTCTAGAAGTGTATTACAAGTGTCAGCCAATTCTAGCTTCTAGGGTACATATATCCAACAATCTCTCACTTGTCCTAAAGCCAATTGGCTACAAGTCTAAGTCCCATCTTCTCAAGGTGGGCTTTGATTTTTTATTATCCCAACGGCTTTGTAAGTGGGTGACGTCAGGATCAAGAAGTCAATTTTGCGGATAATGCGGCAGACCCAT